>BLKR01007575.1:0-35035 GCA_011170035.1 Teleogryllus occipitalis
GTAGACATCGGATGTTTAGGGAAATGCCTATTTTTTTCTAGAGAACTTATTTAAAGGCCGATAATATATGTCCACGAATCATGACAAATGATGACATTTGACGGAATTTTATAATGCTTATTTTTGTTTATTTTACCATAAATGCCTATTTTTTGCATAAATAACTTTTTAGGGCTTTTTTGCCTTTTATTTATTATATTTATATACAATGCTAAGATATCGGAAAATCGGCGATGGTCCAACGTGACCATTCATTACGAAACCTTCAATTCACGTCTTGAAATGTAAAATTACGAGAGAATTCCTGAAAGTATAGCAACTGATTTTTCTCCATTTCCCTATTTCACAAATACTAGCCATGGTCTGAGAACATGGACGATTGACAATACGCCGAGGGAACCGAAATTTTAAGTGGAAAAACATATAAATTCCCAGAAGGTTTCAGTGTTGCTAGTGTTGGACTGCTAAAATATATGTCGGTCACATCGTTCAGATATCCTTCTCAGCATTCAAACTGATTTTGTCTCCCAGTCGTCGCAAATTTGAAATTGTGCTCCTTGAAAAGTTACTGGTAATGTGTAAATATTACTAGTTAATGGAAACTATTAAGAATAAAATGTAGAAGAGTTGTAAATATGTAAATCTAGTTTTACATCAAAATATACGAACTGGTTTTGTGCATTTAAGTTTGCAAAATAATATTTACAAAAATTACAATTTTCCATTTTATTGTGTATGTAACTTTTGACAGTGCCTTTTCCCTCCTTATTCTTGACATTTTCAGTGCCTTTTTAGGCGCCTAAAAGACGATTTTTAGTGCCTAAACATCCGATGTCTAGTTAATAATAATAGTAATAATAATAATAATAATAATAATAATAATAATAATAATAATAATAATAATAATAATAATAATAATAATAATAATAATAATAATAATAATAATAATAATAATTTCAATGTCTTTGCCAGTCCGGATAGCCGAGACCCCTAAGGCAGTAGTGCCCTGGCGATCTCGGACGAAAGAATCGCGGGTTCCAGTCCCACCTCGGGCATGGGTGTGTTTGTGAATGTTTGTTTGTGGGTGTCGTCCATTCATCCTTCATTATCATCATAATTCCATCTTCCATCCTACCAGGATTAACAACCCTGGGGTATAAAAATCGGATTCAGCCTAATGCTGATCCCCATGATTGATTTCATGCAAGACTTGCAACGTGATAAATGATACTGAACCCGTACAAATGCATGTATGCGTGGTCCAAGACGGCCGATTTGCGAGCAAAAAAAATCAATGTCTTTATTTCTCTTAGACGCTCAGTCCGTAAGGCTTGCTCTTCCGCCTAACCACTTAAATATTTACATTGACATAATTAAAATTGAGGCATCCGGGCAGAAACAATGGGAACTGACATTTCACTTTAGTAACGAAAGTACAATGGTCGTTTTAACTAACGGAGTTGTGCACATAAGCAATGAAACATACAGTATTTTCAACTTTCTGGACTCAAAAGCCAACATGATACGAATGCCCAGGTATCTTATTTAGCAGAAGGGCTTGGTAAATCAATTATTTTACTTTCACAAAATGTCAGAAGTCATTTCCTACACCTGAATGCCTCAACTGTGAATAAATTTCAAAAAAAGGAGGGAAGATTTGGGTAGCTTTTGAGGGGGAGAGGGGATGCAACATGTTACAATGATTGGGTTGGTAAATCAGTCGTTGCTCAGAAGTAGGTAAATACTATTGTGACTAAGCGACTCCATTACTTTGTATTAGCCCGACATGGAATCAGAATAGTTAATTGAGAACCATTTTAACTACATTTTCTATTTTCCTACTTCAAGGAAGCAACAGCAATTGGAAAATAAAAGGTTATCTCTGAACAATTTAGAAAACATTGGATGTCCTCTCTCCCAAGTTTTACTTCACTATATTCATTGACGTTTACAGCATTGAGTTGTACATATGCTTCGCTCACATTCCCATATAATGTACGACCAAACACCAACTTTAGACAGCGTGCCTGTGTGAAGTAATTACATTTCGGTGGATGGTGCCTTCCCTACCCCTGAGACTGCCTTGCTACCCCACCCGACCTCGCGGAGAGCAAATAAACAGAGAAACGGGCGTACATGCACTGCCACAAACATGTGTGTATCACATACAAACATACTACGTAAATACAAACACTACGTTTGTTGTACATCCGGAGATCCAGCAGGCAGCGATGCATGTCGGTTTTGGGTCCAGTAACATACGGCTTCAACATATGTCTACGCCCCGATCTGAGCAACCGTAAGATATCACCATCTCGCACTGCCAAATATCGCAGAATTTTGTAATATTAGTAGTACTAATGTATTTATTTATGCGTTCTAACTATGAATATATCAAACGGAATTAAGGACTTAATTAAGTTTTAGGAGACCTTCGAATTCCGATTGATACAAGACAATTCGTATGTTCAAATACTGCGTTAAAAAGACCAATTGTACCAGGGGAATGCCGGAGAAGTACCCTAGGAAACGGGCCACGGACCGCGCGCGATCTGTCCTTCCTCTTCCTTGTCCTATTCTCTCCCCTTACACACACACACTTACGCTAACATGCACTACACTACCACATATTCCGGGAGACCGGTCGCGAGCTTGGAGCTTGTCCCGGCTGGGGCGGTGCCCCGCTGGTGGGAGAGTCCTGGTTAGGGGGAAACCCCGTTAGCCGACGGTAAGTCGACGCCGGATCTCGCCATGCAGCGGGGGAAAATCACCGCCATCTCCCGAGAAAAAACATGCACTACACTAACGGGACTAATGACCTAAGGTGTTGACGCACCCGGAATCACTAACCAACCAACCAACCAAGACAAATTGTTCTTTGCAACATATTTCACAGTATACGCAATCATATTTCATTTTATGCTAAATTTCTAAAAGGAATAAATCGTTTTTAGAAATTTCTAAAACCAAAGATAATTTGAAATAGAACGGCTTCAGATTTCTATGAACCTTGTCTGATTGACATTATTATTTGCAATGAACATAATTGTTTGAGCAACTCGTTCGGTATCACGTAATCAACGAGTGAATCAATTCTATGGACCTATTAAGCGTCACTTCCAAAGATCCTGTTTACCAACATCCACCAAAACACATTTGTTCGCCAATTCTTATGACGCACATGCAAGAGACATCGGATGTTTTCTTAATATGGTTGTTAAGGCGCAGCGTTTCTCCCGATTGCTGCTCGGCATACGCAATGAGTTTATATAAGCAGGCGAGCGCGAATCGACTTTGAACTCGCCGCAATTGCGCCTCGGAATCGCTTAGCCATGCGCCGCGAGCGCTCCCGGTGGCGAACTGTGACCCCTCGCGCTGCGCCGCGCATCCCCGATAGCGGAGCAAAGCGTTTAACTACGCACACTGTGGTTTAACTCCCCAATCGCCCGCACGAGCCGACTTATCTCGACGGCCACAGTGCGCAGCGGCAAAAGGGTCCATTTTTTGCTGTCTCATAGGCGTGCGAAGAGAGAGGGTGGTCAGAGGTCATGACCCCTGACAACTTTCCAAGGGGTCCCATAGTCGTGCGTGATAAAAAATTCTTATTCTGTAAGTCGTTGGTCGGCGTCATTAGTCGAATTGCTTAACTACGCCACGGAAGTTAAGCAATTCGAGGCACCACAAATTCCCGGATGGGTGACCGTCTGGGAACCCCTGTTACTATAAGGCGGCGATCCCCCGGCCGAAGGAATAAAAGACATCGACTGACGCTACGAGACAAACGACAAATAATGTAACGGAGAATTACTCCAATGATTATATGCTCAATGCCCAGAATGGTGCCAAAGCGATGTGTTGCATAAAAAACGCAACGAGTTACAACATAAGTATTTTCAGTCCTTATTATCCCCTTTCTTAACGGACTATTAGGGATGTTTTTAATTTTATTTAATTTAGGTTGCTTTAGAAATAGCTGGGGACATTAGATACACTATAATTTTATGCATAAGTTACATGTTGAAAGTTATAATAAACATTGAAAAATCATAAGTTAATGGTGTCACAGTGACTAAGATGTTTACAATTTCAAAACTATGTTGATCCCATATTTTCTTGAACATTTGCAAGACTTCGTTCTTACAAGTGTCTCTAAAAGTATCGACACCTCAAGATTTGTTTCTGTCAATCAAATGCATTTCATTTTTCTGAAAATTCAAAAGGTTGCTGACATGATCCGTTCTTTAGTTAGTTCATTGCTGTAAAGCGCGTATTTATTTACATGAATAACAAAAACATTTGCATTGAACTTTGGTTAATGCCGTTATTCTTCGCTTTCAACAAACATACCCATTACGGAATTGTTAATCTGTTGATTTTAAAGTATTTACTTATTCTCATTCTGAATTAGTAAAGAATTAACTTGTTTGTATTTCATTGTAAATGACTGGAAACCTAAAAATATTTTTGGACATAAAACTAAGACGTTAGAATCCGAGAAAGTTCTACCGAAACCAAAAGTGAGCATTTCTTTAATTTTTTGATCTTTGTCATTATACGATTAGATAGTAACATGCAACACGCGTGTTAATGATTTCTACTCGCTGCATATTGTAATTAAACATCGGCAGAGAAAGACATACCAAGATTAAAAGGGAAGACTTTCCGTTTACCACATCTGCAACAGCTCAAACTCAGGCAGGTTCAAGATAACTTCCGACGGATAGCCCTATAACTTGCAAAGAAAAAAACATTTCAAAGATAGTCCCGTGAACTAACTTTCCACCAAAATTTCCGTGAATGTCTTGGAAGATGAGAAGGAACCCATTTCTTTACAGATACAAATATTTAAATATTTATATAGGAAACATTTCCACAAATAATTCAGTTTCTTGGCAATAAAATATAACATTTTAATCCGGGCAAACCGAGTGAAAACCAGACACACCGTTTACACACAATTCGATAACTGAGAAAAGAGTTTAAATATTTGGAGTAAGTTATTTCAGCAATCATCAAAATTTGAAGATGAACTGGTTGTCTTCATTACTTCTGCAACTCTTCTACCTCTACGAAAGAGACATATCCAGATGGTAAATTTCTCTTGATCGTCAACAAAAAGAAAACAAAGTTTCATGGAAAAACTCTATTTATGTGATACAACACATGTTGCACCGTTTTCCATACATTCGTCTCGAAAATTAAGACATTTGTCTTACCGTGGGACTAGTACTTGTACCTCGGTGTCGAAGTTTACTGCATGAGATATCACAGTTTGACAGTCAACGTGCAACTCTGCTTCACTGTGATACGTGTAATTCTGGAATTCTGACCGGACAGGTATTTATCCAGATGCAAAAAAGATAGAACTCGCTGAGGGGAGATATCCGGTACTCCGCACACGGTTCGGCATACAACAGATCTTCTGCAGCGCGCGGGGAGCCGTCTAGTCATCCAGGGAGGAGGAACAGGGGAAAGAGGAGACGGAAAAACAGGAAGAGGACGAAGATGAGAAAGAGGGAGATGAGGAGGAAGAGGATGGGGAAGAGAAGGAGGAGGAAGAAGGCGAGTAGAAGATTGATTGATTGATTTTTTCGTGTTTCCAGGCGCGTACACTGCTTTGGTCATTAGTCCCGTTAGTGTAGTGCATGTTTTTTCTCGGGAGATGGCGGTGATCTTCCCCCGCTGGATGGCGAGATCCGCCGCCGACCTACCGTCGGCTAGTGGGTTTCCCCCTAAACAGGACTCTCCCACCAGCGAGGCACCGCCCCAGCCGGGACAAGCTCTAAGCTCCCGACCGGTCTCCCGGAATATGTGGTAGTGTAGTGCATGTTAGTGTAAATGTGTGTGTAAGGGGAGAGGATAGGACAAGGGAGGGGAAGGACAGATCGCGCGCGGTCCGTGGCCCGTTCGGTAGGGCACTGCTCCGGCATTCGCCTGGTGTTGAACGGAGAAACCACGGAAAACTACCGATCAGAGCAACCGGTCGCTAGAATTCTCCTCCAGACAGCGACTGAATTCGACCTAGCTGAAGAGCTAGTGTCGAAAATCCTGCCGCCGTGGGGAGTGGGAACCTAGGACCTCCCGGTCAGAGGCACTGCAATGACATCAGTTGATGCACTGAGCTATCGCTCCCGGTGCGAGGAGGAAAAAGAGGAAAAGGAGGAAGAGTGTGAAGAGGAAAAGGAGGAAAAGAAAGAGGAAGGAAAAGAGGAGGAAGAGGAAAACGAGGAAAAGAAAGAGGAGGAAGAGGGTAAGGAGGAAGAAGACGAGGCTGTCGAAGGGATAAAGAGAAGCAGAAGTAGGGGGAACTACGCCCCCTTCCCCAGGCAAGCAACCTGACGCTGTCCCTGGCGGTCCACCTGCAGCGCACGGAGCGTGCGAGTGTCAACGCGCGAGTGCGCACTCGTGTCAGCAGAGGCAGCTGTGGATTGTTTGTGTTCTCAGCGCCCCCCACGCGTCGCCGTGTGAAAGCCCCTAGCCGGCCTGCAGCTCGACATCTGGGCGTTGCCTGCGAGGCGGAGTAGGTTTCGATGCTGCGCGTTGTGTTCTCAAGAAGAAGGAGTAGTTAGAGCGGCTGTTGGAGCTTCCAAGTTCCTACTTCATCTCTGAAACAGACTCGTGTATTACTTGTCTCAAATAGACACTGCTTTGCTGTTACCTGACTCTGCTTCTAGAGCGATATTACAATTTGAACCCAGTATCGAGAAATGGCATATGATGTCAGGATGATACGGAAAAATATGGGGTGGATATTGGTGTCTTAGTAATGAATAGATTGTTGAAGGACCTCTCGGTTTATTGGAATATTTTCCAGAGATCTCTGTAAATGAAACACCACGATTGATTCTTTTTCGTTTCCGGAAAGTACTGTGTGAAGTCACTCATTTTTTTACACCCTAACAAGGAAAAGTGTTTCAAGTAAATTAATAGACTTAGGTGGCTCAGGGCATCAATTGAGGACACTACAGTGCTTCTGATCGGGAGATCCTAGGTTTCCAGCTACAACGGGGGCAGGATATTCGACCCTAGTTAGATAGCTGGATCGAGTACAGCCGCTGTCTGATGAAGAATTCTGGCGGCCAGCTGCTCTGGTCGGTAGTTTTCCATGGCTTCTCCGATCAAAAACCGGCGACCGCTGGGGCAGTACCCTAACAAACAGGCCACGCACAGCGCGCGATTATTCCTTCCTCTTTTTGTTCTACCCTCACGCTTTACTTACACAAACTTACAGTACATGCACTACACCACCACACATGTCGGAAGACCAGTCGAGTGCTTAGAACTTGTCTCGACCGAGGCGGTGCCCCGCTAGTGGGCGATACCTGGTTGAGAAAACCCTCGCAAGCCGATATGTAAGACGGCGCCGGATTTCGCCAACTAGAGAGAGAAGATCACAGATCGCAATAAAACATGCCTTAAGCTTACGGGACTAATGCCCTTAAGCGCCTGGAATAACCAATTGAGACGCTTGAAATTACCAATCAATCATTGTACTTCCAAAGTTAACCACAGTAGTCACCATATGCCAGTATGTAAAGAATATGGTCCAGTAGATCTCCACATGTATATATAGCCTTGAGTCCGATCCCATATAATGGCATTATTCCAGAAAAAGAAAAAGGTGTTCAAAATATTCGTATTTGTATGCATTCGTACAATCCATTAATACATATCAAACATCGTGTTTTCTAAATAAGACATATGTTGGTTATTTTTCTTAACATTACAATGAATTTATTGCGCTGCGTTCAATGTATATTCGAATTGTACTAATCTCCTGATGTTTCATTTTCATTTTCGAACGGAAGTATCTCGAGTGGAAGGGCCAATTAATTCCTGGTACATCAGTGTCGGTTCAGAAAAGGGACACGGGGGCCATATGCTAAATCAACAATTTTTTGTACTTTTACTCTATTTTCCAAAACAATTATCACGTTTTGATCGTATCACACCCGTTGGAATGTTTATGAATTAAATCTTTTTTTTACTTCAAGCAAATACTTTTTTTAATTTTTCGAAAATTTTTATGGAGGGGGGATTCCCACTAAAAATTACCCTGCAAATACTTTCTGTATCAGCCCCTTGAAGCACATGAACATTGAGGCACCGAGAAACCCGTCTGTGATTGACACTGTTCTTCCACACCCAACGCAGCGAGTCGTACTAAGCAGGATTTCGAGTAACAAGTGCTCAAAGTGTAAAAAACGCACCTGCCGCAATACTCGCAGGCCGTCGGTCACGCGCAACGGAAAACGACACACTTAACAAAGCAGCAGCGCCGCGCCGCGCCGCAGCGCCGGGAAATGTGGGACAAGCGACGGTCGATGCCTCCCGCCCCCCCTCCCACCACTGACTGCACCGCCGCCGCCGCCGCCGCCACCCCCACCCGGCTGCGTCGCCTCATCGCCACCGCCGCCTCCGCCGCGCCGCCGTCGCCACCGTCGCCGCTGTCGCCACCGCCGCCGCCGCCGCCACCACCGCCACCGCCACCGCCACCGCCACCGCCACCGCCACCGCCACCGCCACCGCCACCGCCACCGCCACCGCCACCGCCACCGCCGCCGCCGCCGCCGCCGCCGCCACCGCCACCGCCGCCACCGCCACCGCTACCGCCGCCGCCGCCGCCGCCGCCGCCGCCGCCGCCACCGCCATCGCCACCGCCACCGCCATCGCCACCGCCACCGCCACCGCCACTGCCACCGCCACTGCAACAGCCACCTCCGCCGCCGCCGCCGCCGCCGCCGCCGCCGCCGCCGCCGCCACCCCCACCCGGCTGCGTCGCCTCATCGCCGCCGTCGCCACCTCCGCCGCCGCCGCCGCCGTCTCTGCGGCGCGTGGACTTCAGCTTTCGTTGCGCTAACAGGAGAAAACTCTTACAGCAGGGGCTGCACAGCCATGCGCGGCGGGCGCGGGGCACAGCAGGGGGCGGGCACGGCACATGAGCCACGGGCCGAGCCAGCAGGACGCTGTGGGCGCTCCATTGTGCTCGTACGCGGAGAGCACCAATGGACCGATTGATTCAGTTACCACGTCTATTTCGCTCCAAGTGATACGACCGGCTTAGATGGTTCAGAACATCAATTGGTGTCACTGCAGGGCCTCTGACAGTGAAATCCTAGGGTTCGAGTCCCGTCGGTGCCAGGATCTTCCACACTAGCTACCTACAAGTAGCTAGATCGAATTCAGCCGCTGTCTGGAGGAGGATTCTAGCGGCCGGCTACTCCGATCGGTTGTTTTCTGTGGTTTCTTCGATCAATACCAAGTGAATGCCGGAGCAGTACCCTAACAAACGGGTCACGGACCGCGCGTGATCTTTCCTGCCTCTTCCTTGTACTGTCCACATCCCTTACTAACACACACTTTCACGTACATGCACTACATATGCCAGGAGACCAGTAGAGAGCTGTGAACTTGACCTAGCTGCGGCACTGCCCAGCTGGTGGGTGATACCTGGCTGTGGAAAACCTTGCAAGTCGACGGTAGGTGGGCGCTGGTGACTCGACATCCAGCGGGAGGAAATCGCCGCCACTTCCCGCGATAAGAACATGCACTATACTTACCGGGTTGACCTTAGTAGTTGTCGCGCCCGGGATCACCATCAAGGAATCAACCTGCGAGCCAAAAGGACGCTGACTGCGCTCCATTTTACTCGTATGTGGGGTGCATCAAGCGACAGATTGATTCGGTTACTAGGTACGTCAACTTTTGTTTTGTTACTTAGGGTCGCATCAACATCTAGGTCATTAGCGACCACTATTGGAGTTAATGGTATGGTAACTATGAAGATGAAACGATATGGTGATGATAAGGAGTGAAAGGACGAACACAAATACAACCATGCCCGAGGAGGGGCTGAACCCGTGACCCTTCGGTCCGAGATCACTACAGCACTACTGCCTTAGCGAAATCGGCCACCGGGTCGGCTACGTCAACTTTGATCGAAGTAATACGAGGAGGAAAAGGACGAGCCCTTTCCTTGCCTCTGGATCGGCCGATGAAGAGCGATTGTCATGAAACAGGTTTGTTTTAATATTAAAATCTGCAAAGAAACGCACGAATTAATTGGTTCAAAATAATGGTCAGAATAGATCATAAAACAAATGTGTAACGTTAAATATATTATAAACATAATAAAATAATACATTTGTTGATTAGTTCTTCATTTTTAAGTAGATAAAATAAGATTTAGTTAACTGCTATTTGAAGAGAGAACATACGAATCAATACTCTTTTAATTTATTCATCCATGGTTTCAGCAATGGATTATTGATGTTTGCCAAATTTGGGGTGATTATTGTATTTGCATTCTAATTTAAGTACATAATTAGTTCTATAATGACTTCATGGCTAACATTTTTAATTTGCTGCGATTAAATTGGCGAGGCCATTTCATTATCGACAGTCTTTTTTCGGGCTCGGAGAATGTAAATAAATAACAGAAGAGATAAATCAACACCATGATGCTACAGCACAAACGTAACAAGATAAATGAAACGTTTTAAACGACTGTCAGTAAGAGTGTTCTAACGTTTACTCAGAGCATTTGCCAAAGCTGCCCGCTAGAGTTACCTAAATACTTCAAAATGAATTGTCCGCGCAGAATCGATTATATGTCATACTTCTAGATACGTTTATTTTACAAAAATTAAGAAATTTTACCACTACGCAATATTTAACCATATTCTCAAATTAAAAAATTTAAATAATGAATATTAACTGTACTGCAAGAAAATTCTCAGCTCTCTTCACTCCAAACGCTAACTTTATATTCAACAAACTGGAATACCGTCAGATTGTCCATCAACAACATCGCGAACTTAATACGTAATGAATATATATTCTTTTATAAATGAAGTATTAGATAAAAATTAATAAACAAATTGTTACTATAAACATGAACTACGTGTCTGGAACTCGTTTATTCTACTAAATGATCTTCGAATTGTGGAAATTCTGATTCGGTGTTGTTGATGTTGTTATATGACGAAATAAAAGTGGTCGTCTTCGTCAACACAGTGTTTTACTATGTTGACGAAGATGACCTCTTTTATTTCTTCATAAATGATCTTCATTCACGGTTATAAAACTTAAATGTTTTCATGACTCGTAATATGAAAATATTATTCTCCTTGTACATTTTAATTTACTTTCTCGCTAAGATATTATGTAAAGATGTGAATTTTTTGAATGAGATTTATCGGTAACGATTACTTATTCATAATTTATTGCAATCTTTGAAATAGGTTTTCAGTTAATACAAGCAGAGAGTAGAACTCGCCTTTTCGATGGAATGGATACTATTTCTTTTCTTATTTGCTTGCTTTTCTTCCTTCCTTTGTTTAGAAAGCTTATTTTCTATTGCTTAAAAGGAATAATAAGTTCAATTGCAGTCAGCATTTGCATAACATCTCAATCTCAAGAATTTAGGTATTTTTCTCTAAAGTCGGATGTCTTCTCTCCTCAGGCATCCGAATAATCCAGATCGTTCTACAGATGAAGTAGTGCAAAAGTCAGTTTAAGTGATGTTTATTTGCTAATCCCATATTTGTTGCTGTAATGCCACTATGTAGCTCACAACCTCAAAGTGGAAAGCACGATAATGAAATCGGGAATATATATTTTACTGTGGTAAACGGTACGAAAAAGTTTGGGGAAGCGCTCAAAGTGAATGTTCAATTACAAGGTTTTTTGCGTTCCTGATTCATTATGAAATTCGCAGGTGGCAATTTTCAAGCGTGCGCTAAAAGTGAAATGAATATTCATAATGCAATTCGGAGGATAATTTAGAGAATAATATCCACAAAACCACTGGGCAAGCACTAATAAAACAAAGTGGTTTGAAGAATTACAAATGAACACAATGAAAACTATTCCAGCAACTCGCGAAAATTTTCTGAAAAGTCCGATAGATATTCGTTTTTCGTGACTGGTAATTATCACGTACAAATAGACTGGTAGCAGTTTGAGCTTGAAAATAATTATTAATGATAAGTTCTTTATTGTTTCCGTAACGTATCTGCTAGTCTTGAGAAGTACAGGCGTTGTATCACATTTGTTACACATTATTACATAGCTCTACAACCCGTGATCTCTCATGAGAAGATGCAATTTAGTGCATGGGGGGGGGGGGTTCTTCAGAATTCAGGAGTGTTCTCTGAGCGCTTAACCTCCGGCCAGCAAATTCTGTTTAAATGAACTTGTAGTTCGTAGCAGAAAAATGTTCATGCGTCTACAATTGAATGCAGCAAATATTGTAATAACAATGCAGCAAATTTTGTAATAAAGCCCTTTCTACTTTCATATTGTCACGTGGACTACGCCATTTTCAGTGAATCGACTTCCACTTGAAGTAAATTTTTTTGACGGAGTCACTTGAAGTAAACGTAAGACTGTTTAGGCCCTTTTCACAGTAGAAGTTTTCGTATACTTAGGACGTACAGAAGGCATGCAGACCAGACTGCACGATTTCTGCATGAAAACTTTTTAGCATGATCGATTCAAACAGAAAACGTACAGTTTGACACTAACGTCTCGGGTGGAAGAGACGCTCACTAATAGATTTGTTTACAGCGGAAATCGTCCATCCTTTTTCAATTAGGTTAGGTTAGGTGCGATTCGTATGATTTTGTGTACTGGCCTGGCAGATTCGAGCTCTCAGCTTTCCTGTTGATTTATTTCACTACCTCTTGTAAATGTGAGGTTACTGAATCTCACTTCTGCAGACAAGACTTCCTCCATTCGCAGTGCTTTTTCTGCGCAAAAGCATGTGCAGCCACAACCGTGCTTGTAGCGACAATGATGTCGGACTTTCTACTTTTCCCCCCATGTTTCATTAATACTTAATAAAGTATTAATGAAACATGGTATATATGGGAATGATGGGAGATAACTAGGTATCTCCCATCAGCGGGGCACAGCCCCAGCCGGGATACGCTCTAAGACTGGTCCCGACCGGTCTCTCGGCATGTGTAGTAGTGTAGTGCGTATTAGTGTAAGTGTGTGTGTAAGGGGGGAGGATACGACAAGGAAGAGGAAGGAATGATCGCGCGCGGTCCATGGCCCGTTGGCCCGTTGGCCCGTTGGTCCATGGCCCGGGTACTGCTCCGGCATTCTCCTGGTTTTGCCCCTAGCGGAATCTCGCTCGTACAGAAACGTGCAGGCCGTGTAAATGCGACTTTTGATTTTTATACTTATAGTTTGGGATCTATAAGTTTCTGTACGAGAATCAGCACGAAAACTGTAAAAAGACCTTTTCACGCGAATATTTGTTAACACTTTACTTCATATTAGGTCACATCATAAACACGGAGTCTTACTGATGGAGAAGAATTTATAAGGCGTTACTCATCGCAATAGAAAGAGGTACAAAGTTCATTGGGTCCAGGATGTTAAGCACTCTGAATCAGGGTTTCGCTCACTTAATTGTTTTGTAAAGAGCAGCGTTACCAACAAGGTGAGAATGGAAATCGCCATTCTATTGTAGTTAAGAACTGATTCAGCATCTTCTAAAAGCCCCCAAGGCCGTGGAGTTTTCGGAGGCATGGATAGGTCTGGATTGTACGAGGGAATGCGATTAGCAACACATTGTGGATGGCTTAATCTGCCAAAAGTGCCTCTATCTACAGAGCAGCATGTTTAATGGAGGTGGAAATCTTTCATTGAGTGCCCGTCCTAGTCAAAGCCTTATTGCCCACTCAACTTTCCCATTGCCAATGATAGTGGAATGGATGACATCACGACGATGGAATCGTGGAGAAACAAGGGGGCGGAAGACACGGGGGTACGTGAAAACGTATCGTAAGCAATTATCCTTCCGCAAATCCCACTAGAATAAACAGATCGTACGTATGTACTTTGGCACGACAGTTGAATTTTAAAACAGAAAAGGTACAGATTGTCATTCACAAATTGTTACATGAAATTACAAGGAGAAAGGTCCAAACTTGATTTATTGACAATCACCTGTGATACAAATTAATCAAATACATAAATGACGCTTTGGAGGACAATTGCCTCCATCTTCAGACAATATTAAAAATTACATAGTCAGCTTGAACCGAACAAACTCAAACTTCCTTCTCAAACTTTCCACCGAACGGTTGACCTACTGGAGCCAATGTAGACCACGAGGCATTATGCTTCGTGTACTTGAGACCGCTGTCATTCTACTATGATGACAGCTTTACAACGATAATGTAGGTTGTAAATTGTATTCGGTTCAAGCTGACTATGTAATTTTTAATATTGTCTGAAGATGGAGGCAATTGTCCTGCGGAATGTCATTTATGTATTTGATTAATTTGTATCACAGGTGATTGTCAATAAATCAAGTTTGGACCTTTCTATTTGTAATTTCATGTAACAATTTGGCACGACAGCTCTTTACGAGCCAAGGCCTACCAACGGCGTCTCGGCCTTGCGACCGTGGGTTGAGGGGTACGTGTGGTTAGCACATAGCGATCCCTAGGCCGTATCTCTGGTCTTCTCAGCCTGAGAAGTGACCTTTCTCATCGTCTCACAGCAACGGATACTGGGACATTCCAAGGAAAGCGCACACTTAATTTTTGCCGCGACCGGGAATCAAACCTTGGGTTACGCCATGGAAAGCGATCACGCTAACCAACGAGCCACCGAGCGCTTAAAAAAACAGATCGAACACATTCGAATAACAGATTCAATGATTCGGAAATTAACATTCTAAACATCAGCTCGATTCATTGTTTGATTAGTGAAACCGGCTGCCAAACTGCCAAAGTCATTAGTCTCATAAGTGTAGTTTTAATCGCATGAGGTGAGGATGACAATCCGGCGCTGACCTGCAAGTCTGCTCTTGAGGTTTTTCCTAACCTTACATCTCCCGCCAGCGGGGCACCATCCCAGCCAGGACACGCTGTACGCTCCCAACTAGTCTCACGACATGTGTGGTAGTGTATTGCATGTAAGTGTAAGAGTGACCAAGAAAGGGGTGAGAAAACGGAAGAGGAAAAAAAGATCGCGCGCGGTCCGTGAACCGTTTGTCAGGCTCCTGCTCCGGCATTCGCCTAATGTTGATTGAAGAAACATAGGAAAACTACTGATCAGAGCACCCGGCCGCTAGTATTCCCCTGCAGAGAGCGACTGAACTCGACCTAGCTATGCAGCTAGTGTCGAAAATTCTCCCACCGTCGGGACTGGAACTCTAGGACCTCCCGGTCAGAGGTACTGCAGTGACATCAGTTGATGCACAGCCTCTTAAGCCGGTCCCGTCATTTCGAGTGCACATATGGTGTTTTAACGTCCTGCCCCGTAGGGAGGCGTGGTGGAGCGGGCGGGGCAGTTCGGGGCGGGGCGGGGAGGGGGGCGGACCGGAGCGAGGTAGGGCGGGCGAGGCAGGTCGGGGCGGGCAGGGACGTGGCTGGCCGCGGCGGAGCGGAGCGGGAGGGGCGTGTCGGGGCGGGCCGGGGCGAGTAGGGGGGAGCCGTGACGAAGCGGGACGGGCCGGGGCGAGACGGGACGAAGCTGGCGGGGTAGGTCGGAGCGTGTCTGGGAGGGCTGGGGCGAGGCGGGGCGGGCCGGGGCGAGGCGGGGCGAAGCGGGCGGGGCGGGGTGGGACGGGGCGGGCGGGGCATGTCGGAGCAGGGTGGGGAATTTCGGGGCGGGCCCGGGCGAGGCGGGGCGGGCCGGAGCGAGGCGGGGCGGGTCGGGGCGAAGCTGGCGGGGTAGCTCGATGCGGGGCGAGTCGTGGCGGGACGAGACGAAGCGGGGCGGGCCGGGGGGAGGCGGGGCGGCCCGGGGCGAAGCTGGCGGGGTAGGTGGGAGCGGGGTAGGCCGTGCCGGGGCAAGGCGGGGCGAGGGGTGGGGTGGGACGGGCCGGGGCGAGGCGGGGCGAAGCGGGCGGGGATGACTGAGGCGTGGCGGGGCATGTCGGAGCAGGGTGGGGAATTTCGGGGCGGGCCCGGGCGAGGCGGGGCGGGCCGGAGCGAGGCGGGGCGGGTCGGGGCGAAGCTGGCGGGGTAGCTCGATGCGGGGCGAGTCGTGGCGGGACGAGACGAAGCGGGGCGGGCCGGGGTGAGGCGGGGCGGGGCGGGGCGCAGCTGGCGGGGTAGGTGGGAGCGGGGCAGGCCGTGCCGGGGCCAGGCGGGGCGGGGGCGGGGAGGGGGCGGGGCGGGGGCGGGGCGGGGCGTGCCGGAGGCAGCGGCGCGTGCAGCGCTCGGCCCCCTGCCCACGCGCCTCCAGCGCCTCCCGCGCCGTGCCGCGCCGCGGGGCGTGAGAGCGCGCGCCCAGTCCCACGCCTGTTGAGCCCGCACTCGCCCAGCGGCAGCGCGCACTGACCTCCGCCGTCCGGGCGCTCGCCCAGCTGGAAGCAACTACGGAGGTGACAGCCATCTCCATCTTTTTATAAAATTATCCATGTATTTATACTCCGATTTAAACATACTGGCACTTCTAGGTCACCAGCTGTTCGGAGAGTGGGTCGCTATCTTCCAGCCGGGAGCTTCGTTGCGACAGATTTTTGGTATTGTTGCTCGCGATTGGATGAATGAGTCCTGTCCAGGTCGTGACCTTGAAGTGACACTATGTTTAAAGCAAAGTGTAGCATCGAATTTTTGAAGTCGAGGATATTTTTTACATCGATGCTGTGTGTTCGATGTTTTTACGTGGTGAATATTTTTTAATTGAAAAAATTAGCAGCATAACAAAATTCTGTAATAATTTTCAGATATTCATAAATTGAATATTCAGTCCAAAGTGAGCAACGTTGAAAAAGAAATAAAATCGTTTTTTTGAATTAGATAATCAAAGTTTTCATAATTGTCCTGATTATTTTTTGACTTCGTTTTGTCAGATATATCTCAATTAAAAATTGATAAATGAGACCACTTTCAAATTAAATCCTCCAGATGAAATTCTATGGTTACTGAACCAGTTTCAAAAACATGGATGTTTCATTACATGCGTTGGTCTCTTGTGCCTTGTGTGACGCATTTATTTAGACTGTGATGTGTTCGTCGTTTCACTCATCAGACGACAACATAATCGATCATGTATATAATTGTATGAAAACAAATCAATCTTTTAAAAGGTGCTTTCTCACCGAAAAGAAAAGCAGTCTTCTTTAAAAAATTTACTATTCTTCACAGAGAGATCTGCTTACACCCTGCTGTCGAGAGAGGTCTATGAACACGCGATGAAACAATGTATTTAAATTACCAACCTTCCTCGTTAGCGATCTTATGATTCATTCGATGTTCCATGTCCCGATATGATTGTATTCACGAGCATAGGTGTCTGACCTGTAAACGTTGCAGGGGGAGGGGAGGGGACACCAAAGAAAGTTATTTAAGAGTTGGTATCTCCTAGAGATACGATATCGATTACAAATCATCGATGTCACCAAACTTTGATGGGGAGAAGTACAAGCAGCTTAGATTCTAGATTATTTAAATTCATAAAAATGTACATTATTACTCCTCTATCATAATGTGTGACTTTGGATGCTGTCTTTGCGCTGGGATAGATGTAATGACTGCATTGTCATACATGAATTATAACGTAAATATAAGACATTACTCCTAAATATCCAACATTACTAAATAGCGAGTGAAGCCATTCCTTTGAAGTAGCAAATTTCTGAATGACTCTTGTATAAATCCTCTTTCGCTCATACGGATTCTTAGCGTTCATTCTCAATTAATAAAGGGGACAAAGCCCTTCCCATTGAGTTGACCTTTCATAATTAATGTATTATTTTTAAAGCAAAAAAAACTTCATTCTACGGATGCTGCTGGAACTGGTATCGTCCATATTAATTTAGCTAACAGGAATATTTCTTCTTTCAAAAATTTACCTTTTTTCTTGGCGATTTGTCTTGAAAATGTTGCAGTTTCATTCAAAACAATTAGTTCTCTTTTAATCCCAATATTTGTAGGCAAGTTATCAAATAAATTCTCAGACAAACTCTTTGTTTCACGATCAAAAGCAAAATTTTCCAATCAATCAAAAACTTCACTTCAAATGTAAGTAAACAAAATAGTTGTGGTTTCAGCTAAATGACGGTATCTTAAGTTCCTTCGAAGTGCATAACAACTAAAAGAACTAAAAGCTCTAACAAAGTAAAAGCACTCAAGAATCAGGATGCACACAATATACTTTCCATTACAATATAAGATAGCGGGTACAGTTCAATTAAGATACAGAAGATTCAGAATTAACACTAAACTAAGTGAGTGTTTTTAACTGAAGCTTCCATAGATCTTTAAGTGCCAGGGAAGCAGATATATGAAATGTGGCTGATGAAGTAAACTGAACAATTAAGTAAGACCACTTATTATTGTAATTTGTTCTAAAAACATTAGTTTCTTTAAAAAGAATTTTTTTAAAAAATGAGAACTTTTTGCTAGAAGTACAGGCAATTTGTAATTTTTTCTCAAAAATAGCTCCATTTTTTTTTAATGTTTGCTCGGATAGAGCAACGACACTTAAAAATTGCCTAGGTCTCATTTTGATTGAACTCTGAACTTTCGAGAACTACAAAAGTTAGAAATAATTCGAGAAAGTAGAGATTTATCTTCTTTTAGAATTTGTTTTCGACAATTAGTTCACAGAACTAGTTCGACTTGTGTCACAACTTCGAAAAACCTTAATAATTTCAACACTAACAATTAAAATTCAATTTGCAATGCAAGGAAATAAATTTCATATACAACAATCGTTCTTAGGAATTATTTTAAAAAATGAAGTGTTTTTTTTTCAAAATTGATTTTTCAATTTTTAACTTGGAATCCATTCTTCAGCAAGATCCAACTCTTCTTTCGACAGTCTGTGTTGACCCTACTATAGAACATGGTTTATAATTAAAAGAATACACTATAATAGATTTATCTTTGGAACCCAATTAAAATTTTATGATATTATGGCCCTCCCAGTTTTACTGTATGGATGTGAAACTTGGGTTCAAAAACAAGAAGATTTTAGGAGGATTGAATCAGCAGAAATGCGATTTTTTAGAGGAGTAAAGGGCTGTCCATTAAGAGATCAAATAAAAAGTGAAAAAATAAGAGAAGAACTAGGGCGGAAAGAAACAGTACATGAAAAAATGCATGCACTGGCAGCAATGGGTGACACATATATTGGAAATATGCCGCAAGACAGACTTCCAGCGCAAGCTCTGAATTACAAGCCGAGAGGAAAGAGAAACATTGGAAGGTCAAGAATGAGATGGAAAGAGCCTGGAACAGGCAATATGCCTAATCCGTTAAGGGAGATGATGAGATTTATCTTTGGCCATAATGTTGTAGAAAGTGATTTACGTTATCATTACATGCAATCCGTAAGTTAAGTAAAAAATATTGATACAGACGGGCTATTCAACGAACCAAAGATGAATTAGCATGCAAAATACTTTTACATTAGTATTGCCCTCTTAGAAGTGATTAAGTTGCTTCCAATCTATTTACGAAGAGGCCTAATGTAATTATGCTAAGAGATTGCGTAATTTAAAAGAACCGTCATATTTTTTGCAATAGTTCAGTCTCATCAATCATTACTTCATTCTTTTTTTTCGCTAGAGTGTCTCACGACCAATGGATATTTTTTGTCGTGACAAGCATTTTTTCCTGCGCTTTCCCTACATAATGTTTGCATCTTGATTTCCCTATTTTTTGTAGAAATAGGCCACCTTAAACCGCGAACACGTTTGTTTACACAAATGAAAATCTTTACTGATAGAAAAGTTTGATTGTTTTATGATTATAGTAGCGATGTTGTCTTATTTATTCCTCAAATTTACACAGGCAACTTTTTCCTTGCATCATTATTAGCAAAGTGCAATGCAATATTTTTTCCAATGAGATTTCTACTTCATTGTTGAAATTTCTATTGAAAGATCAGAGACCGACTGTTCGTTTTGATATCTAATAAAAAACCAGAGGTGCTACAGAATGGCACGGACTTTCTCGTACCAATTTTTTCTAATTTCCTTGCTGTGGTCTGGCTTTAAGGTCTTATTCCATTCTCTGGCCAGCTGCCATCTATCGTCACCCAAAGTACAGTTTTTGGACATTTTCTCAACTCTTAAGTTTCCTAATTGTAGAACCGAAATATTACTTCAAGAGTATTAAATAATAGTAAAACCGGGTCCTAAATAGAAATTTTCTCTGAAAAATTTGAAGTCGTATTTAAGAAAATTGCGATTTAGCATTACTGCAAATGCGATATTCAAAGCTCATTTTCACAGGAATCTATTGAGTTTACGAAAAACTTCATTTCAATTCATTTTAAGCATTTTCACTCACAAATGCAATAATGTAAACAAATTGATGGAAATGTGCATATTAACGGCGTAAGAGATATTTAAAAAAATACATTTGTGTAATTTTTTAAAAAACAAAAGAATATACCAAAATCAACTTTACGTCATGTTAAACTGTGCAAATAGCACTCTCTGTTGGAAAACGTTTAAGAAAAAATTCGCCTCTAATGTAAGTATATCCGACGTGGGAGACAAGTCAAAAAATATTTCAAAAAAATCATTTTTGTAATCTTTGACAGAAGAAAAGAATAGAGCAATATGGCTTTTATGCCATCGTATAGGGTTTGTTTGTAACCAACCGCACCAGAAATTGAAAGAAAAAATTTGGAGCAATTTTGAGAAAATCTTGTTTTTGTAATTTTTTTAAATTGCAAATATTGCACGCAAAAACTACGAAAATGTTCAATATATGCCCTTAATGAAAGAACTATTTATGGACAACGAATTTCATATGTCTGCCTTCAATTTTATATTTGTAGGAAGACCCCGAAAAAATTCAAACGTTTGCAATTTCCGAAAATTCAAAGTATCCCGTGAAAATCAGACCTATGCCACCAAGTGTATTTTACTCTATTCTTACGATAAATTTAAAGAAAAAATTTGGAGCCGTTTTCGAGAAAATTTTGAAAATGTCCGGGATGTTTCATGTAAAGTACCCACAAAAATTTATGAATGTTTTTCAAAATCGCAGAGCATTGACTCAGGCTAGATCAACAGAGGTTTATTCAGTTTGGAAAAAATCGAACGAATAGTTTAGGCGCTCGTGTTGTTCACATACACCAGACGGACAGACGGACGGACGTTTTGAAAAAACAAAAAAAATTTTCGGTATCAGGGGAATCCAAAACGTGTATTTCCGTTGAAATCTTGAAATCGATTTTCCGCAGCATTACTTAACTTTCTCTATACTGCGTATATTACTCCCGTATATACGTATGTATACGAGAAAGCAACAGCCGATCTTAAAGTAGCCCATATATTTTCGCAAATAGACATCTATGGATCTGCTAGAACTTCAGGCGCTGCGAATTTGATACTTTATTTGGAATGTTTTCTTTTGAACCTTATTGTGAACAATATTTCCCGAAACAAAACTACATTTTAAATATTTCAGAAACCGCTTCTAAATATTTTACTTGTGCTCGGGCGTAACAATAATTCCAATGATGATTCAAGCATAAAAAATGAGAAATATTGTGTCGAGTCTTGTATGGTAAGGCTCCAATATAAGTTAAAACCACCGTGTGCGATTACAGTACAATGGTCAGCATTATTACTCATCAATGTGAAGTACAAGTCTTACGTATCTTATCTCCATGACCGGATTTAGTTGAAAATATCAAAAGATGCACGTAAGAAGTAATAATAAAGCTCATGAGGCAGAACAAACGGTAGAAGCACAGACCATTGATTTAGCAACACTACAAAATGCCCTTCGTTCGCAAATATCTCATCGCAGAATTCCGATCCTATCTTATCAAACACATTCAGGTGTTTCGAGATATTTGAAGAAAAAATAATAAAAGAGATATCGAACTCCACAAGTACAGTGGCAATAATTGGGAGGTGAATAAGGGCGAATTCGTCATTAAAAAACAATGTTAGTAAAAAATAGTATATTTCAGAACATTAAATATCTGATAGTAACTATCAGCATTGCACATCTGTCATGTCAGCGCTCTCTTATACAAGCGATAACTTACGAATAAAATTCTTTGGTCTGTTTAAAATAGAGGAAAACAAAGATTACAACTGGAAATAGTTACACTGGAAGGTTAATTTTAAGGTTGAACTTCTTACCTCTTAACTTTAAGATTACTTTAGCATTCCAAATTATTCTTTTTACAAAACAATTTTTAACAGATTTCTATAAATATTACAAGATGCACTAGATCAACAACAGCATTTTTTCCTAACGATTTGTATTGTTTTCAGTGCGAGCATAGGCAATTATAAAACATACCAAATTTCTTGTGTAAACAAATTTTAGTCAATATTTCATTCAGGATACCTGAGTGAAAAAAGCAGACAAAAATATGAAGGAAGTGCGCGACTGATATCGCATACAATCTTGATAATTAAAAAAACATTCGAAGCACCTTTGGTATGGATAGCACAACACTCACTACACATACACACATCCAAAAATATGAAACACCATAAACAGCAAATACGTGCAAACGAATATGGATGCTATACTGTTTCTACTAGCAGTATGAGTTAGAAAAGCAGGCTTCTTCAATTATTATTGAGATGCCCTATGTAAAGCCTACATAAACATTTATACATCAATATGGATATTTTCAAACAATGTTTTAGGAAATAGGCACTTTGAAAAGACAATAGCAAAGGAATTTATCTTTCACAGGACCACTGTACAAAACTTTCAGCAATATGCTTTTGTTTTACAAACAACTAGTTACATTTATAGATGCCTCAAATATCATAACTATTAACATGACAATAAATTACACCTATGTAATACATTTTTCCTTCACGGAAGGATAGATTTAATCAAGCAAATGTGTTTTATTGATCTGCTGTCAATATGTTCTTGTAGATCAGAATAAAATTTCCCGCATTTAACTACACCATTCTAGCCAGGTTAAGGATAATATGATGAATTATGTAAATTATGAGGGTTTAAAAAGTAACAATTATGGTAAATATTCGTACATCATTAAATGATATGTTAAAATGCATTTCACAATATGTAAATTACATGACTCTATACTGCTAGTAGAATTAAATACCAGTAAAGGCACAAGGTGCAGTTTCATGTCAGTCTTAATAGCATTCTTCGAGAATGCTATGAATAAACAGGCATTGGTCATGCTCAAATATTTAAATTGCTAATTAATATTCTAAATACTCCTAATAAAAACCTCAGTCCTAGAATTATTTTATGAGATTTTTCAAATGGCAACAAATTATTAGTTAACAAAACCAAATCATTTCAGATCACATAATATATGGTGAACTGTTTGGCAACCAAAACAATTATCACTATTGGAACATGACTTTCATGAGTCTTTGGTAACAGTAGCCCCAGGAATTATCTAATGCATTCTATGTGACAAAAAGAGTCAAATGATTACTGCTTGAGTAATAGTTTTCAAATCTTTAAACGTCGTTAGCAAAAACTTTTATCGTTACATTGAGCACAAAAACACTGCACCTGACATAATAAACAAAACAAAAATGCATTGTAGAAACCTTGGGACCAACGAAACTGCATCTTTGAGTAATTTTTGGAAGATGTGTATACTCATCCATGCATCTGCAACCATGCCTATCATGTCCAGCGACACATTACGGGTTTACGAGCAAACTATACACTGTACAAAAAACCGTCGGCAGTCTTCTCGTTCGTTAACGCGTCCTCGGGCCACTTATCTCTTTTTGTTTTTCGACAGTTTTGCCAACTTCCGCCGCTTGAGGATCATCTCGTAGAGCGCCTCCATGCCCTCGTGCAGTCCCTCGCCCGTGATCGCGCACGCGGGCTGCACGTGCCACATGTGCTGCGGGGAGCTGGGGGTGGACGACGAGTTGGGGCCGCCCCCGCCCCCGGCGCCGCCCCCCGCGCCCAGCTCGTGCAGCCCCAGGAGCTTCTCCAGCTCCCGCGGCTCGCGCGCCCCGGGCAGGTCCTGCTTGTTGGCCAGGATGAGGATGGGCACCCCGACGTTGTCCGGGGACTTGGCCGTCCGCACCAGCTCCATCTTGGCCTCCTCCATGCGCTCGATGTCCACGCTGTCCAGCACGAACACGATCCCGTCCGTGCAGCGGGTGTAGCTCTTCCACAACGGGCGCAGCTTCTCCTGCCCGCCCACGTCCCACACCAGGAAGTTGATGCCCTTCGCGCGACCCAGCGTCCCCTTCACCTTCTCGCAGTTGAACCCGATCGTGGGCACAGTGTTCAGATACTGGTCGAACTTCAACCTGTACAGCGCGGTCGTCTTGCCCGCACTGTCCAGCCCCAACATCACTACGTGTAACGTGCCCTGGGTCGAAGGCAGGGCGTCCAGAAGGGACGAATTCTTCCCCATGTTTGCTCCCATCACGGTTTTATATTTTATTTATTGACACGTTTCACCTTCACACACACACACGCACACGACAGCTCTGGAATCAAGTGGACTCGTGCATGGCTCACACCCCGGCGTGAACCACTGCTGCTGGTGCTACGGAGACGGGGTTGCAGCTTCCGGAGCGGAAGAGATGCACTTACAAGTCTCCGCGTGAAGACTCGTCGGCACTTCCTCGTGGAGGGGCGGCGGCGCGGGGGCGGCGGAGGCGGTGGCGACCGCCGGCGGCGGCGGCAACTCTCGCGCGCACGGCGCCGCCGCTGGAGCTGCCCCCGCGGGGGGCGGGCGCGGATTTTATTTTGTTGGCTGACCCACTTCACGTCTCCGCTATGCCGTTAGGCGCCACCGGCCCCGGCCCGGCCAGGCCGGCCGCTCGCTCGACGCGCGCGCGCCGCGGCGGCGGCGCGGACCCGACAGGTTCCTCTTATGTAGGTTCCGCCGACGCCGGCACGCCTCGCATCAGGCACACGCGGTTTACAAACAAACGCGGCGGCGGCGGAGACGCTCCCGCTGGTCCGCGGACGCGGCCTGCTCTAACAGCTGACAGCGGCGGGCATGCGCACTGGCCGCCCGTGTCTATAGAACAAATCAATCACTGCTGCGAGGCCACTCGCGCGACACAGATGTTTCGGAAGGCAGAATGCTGACGTCGCCCGGTGATAACTCGAGGATCCGGGCCAGCAGAAAGCCGCAGGTGCGAGGAGATGCGGGTTCACTCGGGAGATGAAGTTCTGAGAGGCACTTGGCTTTCAACCGCTCCCTTGAGTACACTCGGAATTATTTTTTACTCACTGCAGCGGTGCACTCACTTCACGACGAGCGTTCTCTGAAGAAACGAACAAAACCAGCCACCAGCGATCGTTGTTTACGTTCGAACTATTGACCGCCGAGATGGGCGTCGGGCCGTCCCTTCCGGATCGAAGCACTGCGTGGGGCACCGCGCACACGCGACGGCGCGGCCTCGAAGCCGCCGAGCGCGGGTCCCGGGCCGTTTAGCGACGGCGGCGGCTCTCGGAGCGCCAGTGGAGTAACGGATCCCGCATCACGGCAGCCGCGCCACAGCACCTGCCGCGCCGCGCCCTCCCTTCGCCTCGCCGCTTGCGACTGAGCACTGGCCGGCGGCTGCCGTCGCCTATAGCCCGCCGCTTCGCCCGTCCGCCGCCAGAGGCGCTAGCGCCGGGCGACCGCCGCGCCGCGCCGCGCGGGAGATGGGCACGATTTCAAGCTGCGGCGGCGGCGCCGGCCTTGAAGCACAGCCGTTGCCGCCCGCGCCAGACGCCGCGTCGAGGACCACTAGAAGTAAACTGCAGTGCACCACTGATTTAGGCAGCGTTGGGTCGAATACTTTAACTTTAGTATTTAAATACTAAAGCCAAAATTCAGGTATTTATTTAGTCAAGAACAGTAAAAAAAACTATGTGACGTATGCGGGAGAAAAACATCTGCGCACGCTTTCTTGAGTTTCAGAATCCCTTCCCTACAATTAAACCAGTAATAGTTGAAAGATGAAAAAAGGTTTCAAAAAGTAGCTGTAATAATAATAATAATAATAATAATAATAATAATAATAATAATAATAATAATAATAATAATAATAATAATAGATTTATAAAAGCGAGAGATTAACATTTCTAAAAGTAGATATTTTTGTTTCCGAGTTATAGAAAACTTATTTGTAACGGTAAACGAACTGCAGATTTGATTTTTCTGTATTGCTAACAAAATAGAAACTCACCCTAAGCTCTACTCCCACAACAAGCAAAAGGAAAGCTCAGCAAAACGTGCGCATAGTGAAGCTACATTTACAATACGTTGTAAATAAGTAAATACATCCTCAAAATACTTTAGGTTTTGAAGTGGTAGATACATCCATATTTAAAATACTTCAAATACTCAAAATACATTAAATACAATAATTTTGTATTATAACTTTTATTATTGCAACAATATATTGTAATTGCCAGTTACAATAAATTACTACTTGTCAGTCAAATTTCGTAACAATAACTAAAAACTTCCAAATTTAAAACACTTTCATTTATATTTTCACAAAAACACTTACAAATGTAAAATTATACCAAAAATATGTCTAACTCAAATATAGGAATTTCCTTTTAAAACGAGTAGTTTTTCAAACGAATCATCAGACAATAAACCCCTAGTTGGCGAATGTATGAAACCCGCAAAGGAAAACAGTTGTTGAACTGGCGCTAATGAATATAAACTTGTGTTATAAGGAATAAACGTTTTTTTATAGTCGGATAATTGTCCGGCATTTTTAAGATGATTTAGATTTATCATTTAAAAATGAAGAGGATTCAAATTCAACAGTTGAAAGGAGCTATTATTTTTGTTTTAATGAGGTCCGTGTACTAGCAGAATCAAACAAAAAGAAACTATCCTCGTTATCTTCATCTGTATTTAAAGCATTACTTTTTTTAAATACACCTATTTTATGTACTTAAATGCATGCCCCAAATCTGAAAAATACAGTTTTTCAAATACAAAATGTATTTAGAATACAAGTATTTAAATATTGCCCAACACTCGATTAGTGATGCAACAGAGACAACAAAACAACAATGTTGCCAAACACAGATGTACAGAATTAAAGCATTGATGGTAATAAAACATCGACTAAAAACCATCGATGTTTTAAACAAACATTTCATACAAATAAACATAACTAAGTAGCTTTAAAACAACGATGTTTTTAAAAATCGATGTTTTAAAACTGCCTAGTAACCTCTAATAATAAAAATCGTTCGCAACATTTTTTCAACATGGCGGTGGGCGTGAACATTAATTTATGATTAAAATTGTATCTGAAAGTGTTATCAAACACCTCCATGTGCAAAATACGAAGAAAGAATAAGGAAATACCTCGACACCAGAATCATTTCAGGCGAAGGATAGTCTGCTCGATGAAGACAGTGCAAATCGCGTTATGATTATGACCATTTTCATCCATGAACAAATCATCAAGAACGTAAAAACACTGAGCACAAAACATCGATGTTCCATCCTCACTCTTATTACCTATAGGCCACGGAGAAAGAAACCGCACGAAATTTGATGGTGGGCTTAGGTCCATTGGAAGCGATTGGGTTATTGGATTCGTTTCAAGGGTTTCGCTATAACTTTCTAAACTGAAATGCGATTCTAGATTAATTCTATATCAGAAACGATCCACTATTTTATCCCAGGTAATATCTACAAAATTAATTAAATTGGAGTAATTTAAAATTGCAAATTGAAATCGAAACTTTCACAAGATTCAGATTGATTCAAATTTAATTTTTTATGCTGGAAAAGAGAATCTGTCTCAATGATCTCTTTTCATTTATATGTAAATACTCATTTTCATTAATCATTAATTAATGTAAAATCAATGATTTTTCTGTTCATTTCTGACTCTTTCTCAGTTGCATGTTACCCCTTAATTTCTTGCTTTTGGAGGACAAAGACAAAATGTGGTATCTCATTCATTATAATTGCTCCGTTGAAGGCTATTATGTATTGAAGCAACTCATTCTTGTTGCTTCAGTACATAAATTAAAGGATCTTGGGCATGGTATTTGATTATTGATTTGAATACATGTACCATCTTACAATATTTATTATTAACTACTGTTAAAGCATTAGCAGCAGGTTCTAAAATATTCTGAAATAAGCAGAAAAATTTACTTGATTTTATTTTAATTTATGCAATTCACACATATGAAAATGAATATTTCCATATAAATGAAACATGGGCTTCACAAGAACACATTCACTAATATAAATACAATAGTAAAATTAACCTTAATACAAATGTGCCAGGAGAATTTCTATGAAAATTTACCATTTCAATCAGACAATATTTTCGAGAAAAGAGGAGGGTAGCTCAGTGCATCAACTGATGTCACTGCAGCGCCTCTGACCTACGTTCCCATTCCCCACGGCGGCAGGATTTTCGACGCTAGCTTTTCAGCTAGGTCGCATTCAGTCGCTGTCTGGAGTATGATTCTAGCGGCCGGCTGCTCTGATCGGTAGTTTTCCGTGGTTTCTCCGGTCAACACCAGGCAAATGCCGGTGCAGTACCCTAACAAACGGGCCACGGACCGCGCGCGATCTGTCCTTTCTCTTCCTTGTCTTATCCTCTCCCCTTATATACACACTTACACTATCATGCACCACACTACCAAATATTCCGGGAGACCGGTCGAGAGCTTAGAGCTTGTCCCGGCTGGGGCGGTACCCCGCTGGTGGGAGATTCCTGGTTAGGGGGGAAACCCCATTAGCCGACGGAAGGTCGGCGCCCAATCTCGCAATCCAGCGGGGGTAGATCACCGCCGTCTCCCGCGAAAAAAACATGCACTGCACTAACGGGACTAATGACCAAAGCTGTTGACGCACGCGGAAACACGAAAAAATCAATCAATCAAATCAAACGAGAAAATAGACGCTCATTTCAGAAATACGAATAGATGTAAATATTCAGTTTACAGTTGTAGCAGAGTGTTCGAAACGACAACTCGAACACGATCGCTACCACCAACCGCTATCCGACCCACTCAAACACGGTTGCCAGTGCATTTCGCTCTGCCTGCTGTGGGTTGCGTTTTATACTGATCACCTGGTACATGGAAGTTTCCCGCGGTTTCGTGCTCCTCGCCCGCTAGCCAATCTGAGTGACCGGGGACCGAATGAATGTGCAGTTTGCTTACATCTGTCCCCGAAGGCAGCTGCGGTCCAGTAAAGGTGCGGGAGGCTAATAGGTACAAACGACAGCACGCTGGCTAAGCGAAAATTCGACCTTTTTACCTAATTCAAAATATAATATGAATTTTATCGTCGCAGTAAGGTGTATTTACAAATTTGAATTAATGATAAAGGAAGTTCATATCAAATTTAATGCATGTGTAAAGCTAATTTATTGGTATATAATATATAGTTAACCGATTTGGTTCTCAATTTCAATGAAAAGCGGAAAAATCAATAAATTAATATCAAAAATTCATGATAAACATCGGATTTTCAACTTATTACCTTCAAATTATTTCATTGTATCAGATGGTCAAACACAATAACTTTAAACATTGACATAAATAACTTATTTCTAAATGACAATGCAATCTAAATCCAGACTCGGATTGATGGGAAGGGATTTTTTCGCTAACAAATAGCTTATCACGAAACTTTCTACCAAAAATATTTGATAATCATTGAAACGAAGAAAATCGTATCGCAGAATGAACAGTGTTTAGCATGTTAATGAATTTACCGACTGGCTATCAGGAATTAAATTTTTCACCATAAAAGGCAAACATTTCTTCCAAAAACTTTCAGTGAGATTCAACATTTTCAACTTCAAATATGAGATAAAGCATGGCTTTCAAACACAATCGAAAAAAAACTCTACTTTGCATTATGACAACTCATTAAGACACTTATAACTACTGTAAGTAACAAGCCCAGCGTTGTTATTGACAATTAGAGCTGTATTGTCATGAAAAAATACCGTATTTGTAGAACAGTGTGGCCAATATCGTTTTCTAATAACATTCATTGGATTTAATGAATAACTGGTGTATCTGACACAGAAAATCCAAGTTTGAACGTTTTTTCTTCCAAACCATGCTGCTGTTTGTATTGGCCAAAGGCGATATCCAAGCCTGTCAAAGGCAGAACGAGTGTTCTTCGCAATATGACCCGTCCCTTTTAGTAATTGAAATGCCGAAAATGAGTCGCATAGCCGCACTATTAGGAGACGCGTGCGGGCAGGCCGCGCATTCACGGAGTGATTGATTGATTGATTAAGGATTCCAGGCGTGTCAACACCTCGGGTCCTTAGCCACGTAAGTGTAGTGCATGTTTTTATCGCGGGAGGTAGCGGTGATTTTCTCCCGTTGGATGGAGAGATCCTCTGTCGACTTACACGCCAGTTTGCGGGGGTTTTCCCTATCCTTTCCTTCTGGAGGGGCACCACCCCACCTGGACAACCTCTAATCTCTCGACTGGTCTCCCGGCATGTGTGATAGTGAAGTGCATGTGTATGTAAAGTGCATGCGTGTGTAAATTTAAGTGTACGTGTATGTGTGTGTAAGTAAGGAATGAGGATAGGACAAGGAAGAGGAAGGAATGATCATGTGCGGTCCGTGGCCCGTTTGTTAGTGTATCGCTCAAGCATTCGCCTGGTGTTGATCGTAGAAACCAGGGAAAACTGCCAATCAGAGCAGCCGACCGTTGGAACTCTGCTTTAAGCAGCAGATGAATTCGACCCAGTTAAGTAACTAGTGTTGAAAATCCTGTCAGCGTCGGAACTCGAACCCTGAGACCTCCCGGTGAGTGGCACTGCAGTGATACAGCTAAGCCAGTGTGCACTGACGGGAGATGCCGGTGCCGTCCCCTTCTAGAGAGTTTGATGTCCCCTGCAGCAAAAAGAATTGTTTCTCTTTGCCAAGGTTGCCATTAATCCACATTTGGTGCCTCGTATAATTTCCAACGTACGAAATGTTTCAATTGAGGATTTCAAATAAAACTAGCGCCAGATGGATAGGGGTTTCTTTAATTTGGAAAAGATCGTACGTGTGGTTTAGGCGCTAAGAGTCTGCCACAGAAGGATAGATGGTTGGACAGACAGACAGACAGACAGAGAGACGGACGGATGTTTGAAAGGAACCACTTCTTCGGTATCCGGGGATCCCAAAACGTGTATTACCGTTGAAATCTCGAAATCGATTTTCCGCAGCATTACATAACTTTCTCTTTACTACGCATTGTAACGAATATTGCGTCATCTGCCGGCACCACAACGAACTACCTGTATGCACGGATTGCGACATCTTCCGGCGGCCCTTGAACTAGATGGTCCCAGAGTGTTCGCGGCGCTTATCGCAAAGTCCAGAAAATTCTCGACGGCGTCCGCCGAGTATAAATACACGGCGGTCGGCGACCGCGAGTCAGTCTGAAGTCTGAAATGGAAGCTGAGCTGTGAAGTGTGTGCATCGTGGTGAATAGCAGTGCAGTAGTTGTGCTCAGTGACGTGAACAGTGGCCACTGCATCGAACAGTGATCAGTGCTTAGGACTGTGCAACAGTGTAAGAGAAATGAACAGTGAAAATAAATAATCAAGAGAAGTGTAGTGTAAATAAATAAGCAATAGAAGTGTGACGTAAAAAGAATAATCAAGTGAAGACTATCTGTACATAAATCAAGTGTTTTCAGTGATTGTTTTAAGAAACAAAATAAACGTTTTTTTGTTAAAATAATATCCGAGCTTTAATTCACCACCTAGAAACGTAACAGTGTATTACTCTCCTAAATACGTACGTATGTATACGAGAAAGTAAAAACTGGAAAAGGAAACATTTCCAGGACCATTCTTGCCTGAATTTATTATTGTCATAACGCGCAGCGACAGAAAAGTTCGTCTCACTTCGCTCGCCCCCCCCCCCGAAATTTTGAACATCTCATCACTGTTGAAAAAAAAATGCTCCTTCGCACCTGCGCGCGGTGCAGGAGCCGCCGGCTAGCTCCTTCTGGTCCACGCAGCCTCCAGACCTGCGGTTTGCGATTGCGGCAGAACAAAAGCAACGGGCCGGCAGGCACGAGGCGATTAGGCAAGCCGCCTCCGCAGCGGTCCCACGGCCGGCCGGCGGCGGCGCGCCGCGCCGGCCGCACCAAGGCCATGAAATGCGCCGCGCCCATTGGTCAGAAAATGAATGAAAATTCAATGCCCCCTCAAGGAACGGTCGCGGAGCTGATTCGTCGAGGAAAAGAAGAGAACGTGATGACTTTTGTTGCTCTTCCTCTGGCCAGTCCATTTGGATTTTATGTTGTTTTTTTTCTGCCTAGTTTCTTCTCGCAGTCGTTATCGAATTCGATACTCGAGCAAAAGTATTAAAAAGAAGTCTATACTCTATCAAACGAAAAGTAATTTTTAATTCCCAATTTCAAGCAAGAATATATTTTTCAGCACTCATGTATGGGAACTATTTCTACTTACCTTCATTGTTTGTTGATTGGAAACAGTTACTTTGCCGTGCGCGTAACGCAAACAAGTCATGGCCACAAGAAACAAGTGGTGCTCCATAGCACATACTTTCTCGCATTATTTCTAACTTTTGCTATTTTCGAAAATTCAGAGTTCAGCGAAATTGAGAACTGCGCTCTTCTTTTAAGCGGTTATTTTGGTATCCGTGAAACAAAAGTTAAAAAATATAGAGCCGTTTTTGAGAAAATGTTGTTTCTTTATAAATTGCATTAATTTCAAGCATAAATTACGGAAAAACTATTCCTTTTTCAAAAAAGTATATATGTAAAAGTATACATTCTTAGACTTTTTTTTAGAACAGATTGTATTTAAGACAAAGATCTTTATCTTTAATATTGTACTTTTGCAAGTTAACTTTCTGCAATCGAATTTTCAAAAATACAGAGTTCACCGAAAATAGGATCAGCGCCAATGTTTTTACTATCCTTTCATACATACGAAGACAAAACGTAAAGAAAAAAATTGGAGCTGATTTTCAGCTCAAAAATTGCCTTATTGAACGCAAAATTACCCGAAAACTACTTGTATTTTCGAAAAAAGTTTGAATAATCCATTACGTTAGGAAGCAAATAAACCATTGCGTAAAGCTTTCTAAAAATGTGATTATTCACTTATTTTTATTAGGATAAAAGTTTGAGTACTCGCAACATTTTTATACTGCGCAGGGTACAGGTTCAGAAGTGAATAAGTAGGTACACTAAGAAGAATTCCACCAGGTTCAAGTTCAGTGATTTTCGAGTATTTAAAAACGTTAAGACGAAAAAAAACTTTCTATTCTCAGAAAACCAATTTGTAAATTACTCCTAATTTGACCTTTTAACACATTTTTAAAAGAGATATTTCAGGATTGTCCATTACTTTTGAGGAAGAAAATTCAACTAGTAGATGACTTACGTTTGCAATATTCTCTCAACAAAAGATATTTCAACGGACAAAAAACCTATTTGGGGCATGCTGACCTCGCTAACGCTATTACAAACCAAACCTATTGCGTTTTAATCAAGGTATTCATGACAGACGTGCAATTTCTCAGTGATTACTTTCCAAATCAAAGTTATTACCTCATTATGTCAGCACAGAGATCGATGTTTTTGTTGGGGTAATATTCTCTCTGCATAATTACGGAATTCCCTTGGTGATTGGGAAAGTATCGAGATGTCTTCAACAACTCGCCTGGAGGCCAAAGTTATCCTGCCATCTGCCTTCGCCAGGCCGGGAGAGGGGAGGGGCAAGAGCTCTGGAAAGCCACGTATTCTTATCCCCACATTCGCGCCTCTCTTTGCACGTGTTGTATGACCACGTGTGTTGAAACACAATGTTTTGAGCATAGACGCGAAGATTTTTTTTCACTAATGTGCTATTGTGCTATTGCTTTACTTGTATACTTTACTTTTGTACTAATGTGCTATGGAAGTGTTTTTACTTTTTCGTCTCCTTCTTCCGAAGTATTGAAAAAATATTGTAATGCTGGAGCAAATATTGGCGATTTTTTCAACAGAAAAACTCATCTTATGGAGACCTGATATTAAAAATGTCGATAAATCCTAATCTTTACATAGAGTGAATTACCTTTTCTAACACATTGTCATCAGAATGTGTTAGGCGTGTAAAGACCAGGTTTTGTGGGTCCTTGATACAGAAACAATTGTTTGCTCCAAAACGTGTCTGTCCGACCGTCTATGGTCATAGCAATAACGCTCCATGTGACTAAATCGTTCAGATGATATTCTCCAAAATTCATATTCTCCTATCGATCTGGCCGAACCTGAGGTCCTAGGAATTAGAAGACAATATTTTGATTTTTTGGGGTACTTTATATGAAGCTTCAACATTTTCAAAATATTCTTAAAAATTGTTCCAAATTTCTGGGTTACATTTTGTCTACGCACAGAGCAAAGGACGCTTAAAAATTGCGCTGGTTTCATTTTCGTGGAAGTCTCTGAATTTTCGAACATTGCTAAAGATCACATTTGTTTCTGCATCTTACAAACTATAGAATTCAAAATAAATATTTATATCTTATTAAAAAATCTGCTCTCCAAGATATTGAAATAAGGTCGTGTACAATTTTTCGAAAATATAAGTACGTAATTTTCGGGTAATTTTGCATGGAATATAGGCAATTGTTAAACAGTTATTTTCTCTGTATATTTTTTTTCTCGAATAGATCAAAGTACAGTCGTAAAAGTGGCGCAGGACCCATTTTCGGTGTACTCTTTGTATTTTCGAAAACAGCAAAACTACAATACTGGTTTGCACTAAATGTGTGCCGTGATAGAGATATTGTACTTAATGAAATTTGTTCTTGAAAGTTTTATCTTAATATTTTTAATACCTACATCTAGATAAGGTCATCAGAAGTGTTTTAAAAATTTTGAGATATTGTCACGTAATTTGGATTTTAATGATGAAAATTTTAATGCTCTTCGAACGTATCTTGCATCTTCAATATTGAACTGCACTTTTGCAAATACTGAGGTGCCATAATTAAGAATCAAAAGAGTAACCGCCGAAGAATTTGTTTACTTGCACGCCTCAGCGGCCTGCTCTATAAATGTAGTTATTTAAATGGTTAGACAGAGGAACTTGTGACCTGAGTCTTATTAAAAATGAAAGACATTA
>BLKR01007576.1:0-35029 GCA_011170035.1 Teleogryllus occipitalis
TATCACTAATGTAAGTTTATGTGGTTGGTAGAATCAATATGTGTTGTTTGTTTTTTGTAAGCAACAGTGACTATAATTACATGTAAATATTGTTGGCTGAGTGACTAATTGTTATACTTGGGTGTATTCTACCCAGTTCCATCACATTGTACCATTGTGAATCAACATAGATTATGCTTGCCTAAGCCGTAGCATGAAGTTGTGCCTTGTCATAACACACATTATATTTGGAATCATGTGTTTAATCATACTGGTTTAACCTAAAATTTTTGTCAGGTACGCTATCTGGTTGGGTATTCAACAGTACAAGTATTTCCCTCAAACAATTATTTAAATCACATGTAAATTAACCACTGTTATGTCTATCCCCCCCCTTTTTCCTTTTATTTTCTTTTTTTTTCCTCACATTTAAAGGAAGAAAAAAAAATATTTTTTGGGTGTTTTAAATAAATAATTTTAAAGTTTACCTAACTTTTCATTTTAATTGAAGATGGATTGTCACTCCCTACATTCTCAAATATTAATAGCAATCTCATATCTACATCCATGGGTCAGAAGGTTATAATGTATATTGGTAGTTTTGTCCCAGTATAATTATCGGTAACAGTTATATCACAATTTTATCCAATTGTATCACTCAACAGCTTAATGTGAATGGGATCATGAGAAGTGAGTACTGTATGGTGGTTACCAAAATTTTTGGCAGAATACTGAGGGTTTCAGGTTGATGGTTTCAAATAACTTATTCATTTATTAATAATTTTTTTAGTGTATTACTTTTTATGTAATTATTGGTTTTTTATTATTATTATTTTAATATACTTTTGCCCACCCGAGCTAGTGTTGATATGGCTCCATATTATTTATACAATATATTTTCAGTATTTTAGGTATTTATGTATCAAATTATTAAAATTAATATAATATATAAGGAGATAAATAAATAATAGATAAATGAAATAAATGAATAATTTGGTTGGTTGTGTTGGCAATGTCAATGGATTCATTCATATGAGGGTTCCATTGATAAATATTGTAGAGTTTACGGTGTGCAAACTCCAGGTGACATGTACTCTGATTGTTAATAATAATAATAAAGGGAAAAAAATTAAAATAAATAAATAACACAACAAATAACTGACCCTATGAAATTAAGGAATATAAATATTAACACATTTTCACCGGAAGTACGTAATATAATATGATTTTCTCTCAATACTCAAGATAATTATTAAGGGTACCTTATTAATAATATAGTAACACAAATAATTGTTAACAATTGTTTTTTTTTCGTAATACGGGTTTGGATGCAAAGATACAAAAATTTTTTTATAAAAAAAAAAAAAGGGTAAATAAATATATGGATAATGATAATGAAATCGGATACGCATGGTTCCGGCATGGAGTTGCTGAGCACGTGGTCCTGACAATACAGTGGTTTTTCATTCACTTTCTTTCGGGCCGTGGCCATGGTCGGACCTGCTATGGACGTGGGTGCTTCAGCAACTCTGTATTGGAGTTGTGATGTGGAGATACATTATGGTTGACCATTATATCTATTAGTAAGGTGTGTATCCGTTAGATATACGGTGTATAATGTAGTTATTTATTTAGTTATCTGTATAATTATTGTTCAACATGTATGTTCATTCATGTTTGTTTGTATGTTGTTGTTCAGAAGAGTTGTCCGTATTTATTGTGATTGTGTTTTTTGGTTGTTAGCCCTGATGATGGAATAAAATATTCCGAAACGTTGGCAAACTAGTATAATACATTAATTGACCGATCCCGTGATTTTCCTACTACTAATATATTTGTTAGTAATAATAAAAAATGTATGTAATGAAAAGCCTCTTCGATAAAAGTACATAATAAAAAGAATCCAATTAATGTTTTTAAACTATACTCTAATTTTTATTCGTTTGGTATGATGTTTTAAGTATCTAATGTTGATATAATGGCGAACTATTACTTTCTCAGTAACACACACGTCGTGTGACCAAAATGGAAGGTGCCGCTTGAAGCACTGTGGAGTTTCGATAAACCTAGTGTAAGACAAATCAATGCTCGTCCGTTAATGGAGTATTAGATATTTGATATTTAATGAGAAATATTACTCCTTCAATAACAAGAAGAATAAATTTGGCAAAACTATTTTTATTAAAAGAATAAATAAAATATTGTTTTAACTGAGACAAACGTTTTCCTCTGTTTTCTTCTGAAGCTCGCGTCTTAATTCTGCAGAGGCAACTAATCTAACCAATAGACCACATTACTGTTATTAGTACAGCTCTAGTTTATAACTTTCCGAACTGCACTTTTGATGAAATAGTGATTCGTTTCACCCAGGGACTTCAAGTAAATGGAATTTTGGCTTCCAAATTTCTGTAGCGAATACCGTGAATAGTGCCGCGAAGAAACTTCAAACCCGGGAGTAGGTTCTAACAGTTAATATTTAATTATGCTGAAGAAAATTCTCTCCTTTCTTGTCAAGAAACTCTTTAAGATATAAATCAAGTTACTATTAACTTCCGGAAGAAAAAAGAAGAGAGTTACGCCTATAACTTTTCACCGTAACTTCTATAATTTGAAGGAAAACTCTTAATATATTCTGTTGCCACTTTTTCCCGCGTTCGACGTTCGCCTACATGTCGACGCGTTGAGGGAATATTACAAGTTCATAGAAAACCACTTACCAGCGAATTTCTTCTTGCCGCTGACACTTTTTTCAGTACATTTGTAAAAGCTGCATTTGTAAAAGTAAAAACTTTCTTACAGCAAAAACAAAGTTCATGGTATTAATGAGTTTTACGAAAATCTTTTAGAAATTAAAAACAATTTTAATTACCTGATTATTATATTATAAGCCAAGGCGTGCGCATCCTGACACAGTAGTGAGCAACCACATTTCTGGACCCCATTTCCCAGTGATTTTTTAAACATAGAAATGAAACATACGCCAAGGAGAATGAAATTATAACTTTAAAGATTTCTGAAAAAATAATATAATTTATTTTATGGTAAACCATTTTCACAATGCCTATGGAGTGCCTTTTCCCTAAATATCGTATAACACTTTCCCAAATTGTCAGGTTCAAAAAGGTATAAATTAGGAATAGAAAGCATTTAAGAAAAGAAAGAATTTTATTTCGTAAAGCTCTCCACCCGTGCTCACATCTATTGTTGTGTATTTTACCTAGTCACTACGGAGTAGAGAGAAATTGTGTAATGCTGCGCGAAAAAAGGGGGATTTTTTGCAGGAAAGCTTTTATTACAGGGCTCTGGTAACAAAAATGTGGATAAATCCAGTTGCTAAATTTAGAAAAAAATCCTCTAACATGTGGTGTAGCCAGAAACCATGTTTTGTTGCTCCTTGACACCAAAAAATCTAATGACGGCAAAACTTCTGTCCGGCCGCCCGCCCGCCCGCCCACCCGTCCGTCCGTCTGTCCGTCCGTCCGTCTGTCCGTGCGTCCGTCCGCCCGCTCGTCTGTCCGCCCTTCCGTCTGCCCGTCTATCTGTTTGTCTGTGAACAACTCTAGCAGCTACACCGATCAGCCGATTTTCTCCAAAATTGATATCCCTCAATCGATCTGGCAGATTCCGCGAACCAATGAATTCGAATCCGATATTTTAATTTTGGGGGGTACTTCACATGAAGTCTCTGTGACATTTTCAAATATCTCCATCGTTTTTCATTAAATTGTGTTGTTGAATAGTGCAAAGCACGTTTAAGAGAATGGGACAGGTCTCATTTTTATTGAGAGCTCTGATTTTTCGAAAATTGCAAAATAAAAAAAAATTCGGCGTTTTCCTACAACTACAATTATGAAGATAAAGACTTTTCCATTAATTAAATCTGTTCCTTATAGATAGATATTGAAATAAGATCCTGTACAATTTTTTGAAAATATGAGTAATTTTGCGTGAAAATACGAGGAGAAAGTACGTGCTGTTTTAGCCCCACTGGTTTTCATATTTTCTTGTTTCATTGTGTAACTGCTCGACCGGCACTGAAGTTGTAGGAGTTGATGGCATTTAAAACTCACCTAAGCCATTTGAATGCAACGTAATGGAAGGGGTTGAAGGAGTTTTTTAGAAGCTCTTGCTTTCTCTGGGGACAAAGGCCGAGTGCGGTGTTCACCGCGCTCTGGTGAAAGAAAGAGAGGGATAGATAGCTGCTCCCGTGTGCTCTTTCTTTCGCGGCGCCCACTTTCTCATTAAGGGTGAAGTGCACTCCCAAAAGACATGTCGCCGGGTGGTCGTGTGTTGTCGGAACGCATGTTCAAATGAGCACGCGCGTGCCTTGCTTGTCATTTGTCTTCTCTTTCACCGATTTCACAAAACGTTTTTCCACCTTCCGTTCATTTAAATGCGGCGTGCACTGGCGCTCAGGCTTTTGGATTGTGAGTGAATGAGATATAGAGGATACTGTCGCAAACGCCATAAACCTTAATTCTTCATGTATTTAGTGATATGTATGAATAAACAGAAAATAAACCTTTATTCCTTTGAATATTTGTCAGTTCAATTAAAATATTTTATCTATTTAATTTCAAATTAGAGATTTTTTTAGGTTTAGGGATAGCACAATGCAAGTAGTATGAAAAGATCACTCAAACGTTACAATGTTTTGAAACTGGTGTGTTTCTGGTATAAGTTCTGGTATGTCCTTCTCAGCTTCTTTAAAGCTTATTTTTCGCTCTCTATACTCAAATTAAGAGTCACACAGATAACATCTAGTAAGGATGTACAACAAAAGTTAATGTTTTCTTATTTCATTCTGTTTGTTTCACATTGTTTTCTTTGTTGTATTTGTTGTTGTTTTTTAAAAGAAATTTAAATGAAACCTCTCAAATAATCCTCTTTTGAAGGACTCCGAAAGCAACCAAATCCTCAACTTTGAGTACAAAAGAAAAAATAAATATTATAATAATTGAATGGATTACGATTAAAGGCGTATATCTGTGCAAATTTGCAAAATTAAAGAAAGTATACGGGATATTTCTTAGAGAAAACCTAGCAATGAAGGTACATAGTATTCTCCACAAGAGTCCCAGATAGAGGTGGAGCTACTTGAATGAGAAGTGGAATCGCGAGGTATCCAAAATTCCTTGCCCCGGAAGTTGGCATTCCAGCTCGAAGACATGGTACGAGATCTAACGCTCCTCCTCTTAGACACAGTCCCTAGTAGGCCTAGTCGACATAAATTTAAGCGCAGAAATTAAAGGAACTCTCATAGACCGATATAAGTGGATAATCTTATATCATTGACAAAATATTCTCTTTCTCATTCACATATGACAAAACATCAACTAACAAAGAGACAGTTCTTAACTCGCTGTTTTTTGTAACTAATTAACTGTTTTTTGAAACACCATCCTAAAAATATGTCCGCCACAAAACGAGTCCCACCAACAAACTCTAGCTACACTTTGATTTAGCTCGGCGGCAAATCCATTGAATCTGCAGTATCGTGAACCAAATGGCCTTGAGGTTCGAGTTTGCACGTGGAGGATTTTAGTCACTAGCTAGGTAGTTGGATTGAATTCAGCGCGAGAGAAAAGAGAACTTTATCGAAAGGCTACACCGAACGGTAGTTTCGCATGGTTTCCCGTAGAAACCACCAGACGACAGCCGAAACAAACAACCAAGGAGTAAACACGCGATATTTCCTTCCTCAGCTCTTCTTATACACCTACAAACATCTACAGGTCGGAACTAGTCGGGAGCTTATTGCGGCCGCGGCTGTGAACTACTGGGGGGAGATACCTAGAGGTGGAGAACCCCACCATCAAAGAACATCACATTCTAGTGGAGGGGGGACAATGCCACCTCCAGGCCTATAACATGCACTACACTTACGGAAGTAATGATTTAAGTAGTTGACGCGCTCGAAAATAAAAACTCACTCACCCAAGGTACCCGACTCTACTTACTGGAAGAGGTGGCTCAGGGCATCTACTGATGCCACTGCAGAGCCTCTAACCGAGAGGTCCTAAATTCGATTCCCGACGGTGGCAAGTTTTACAGGTGGTTGAATTCAATCACTGTCTGGAGGAGAATTATAGCGGTAGGCTGCTCTGATCGGCAGTTTTTCATGGTTTCTATGATCAAAACCAGGAGAATGCCGGACCAGCATCCTAACAAACAGGCCACGGACCGCGGGCGATCTTTCTTTCTTCTTCCTTCTCCTATCCTCACACCGTACATACACACTAACATGCACTTCACTACCACACATGCCGAGAGATCGGTCGAGAGTTTAAAGCTCGTTCCGACAGGAGCGGGTGCTGGTGGGAGATACTTGATTTGAAAACTCCGCTAGGCGACGGTAGGTCGGCGCCGGATCTCGCCATCCAGCAGGGGAAGATCACCGCCATCTACCGATGAAAAAACATGCAATACACTAACGGGACTAATGACAGCGGTTGAGGCGCCCGGAATCACTCACAACCAAGCAACCGATTTAATTGATTGATTGATTCATTTTTTCGTGTTTTCGGGCGCGCCAACTGCTTCGGTCATTAGTCCCGTTAGTGTGGTGCATGTTTTTTCTCGGGAGATGGCGGTGATCTTCCCCCGCTTGATGGCGAGATCCGGCGCCGACCTACCGTCGATTAGTGGGATTTCCCCCTAACCAGGGCTCTCCCACCAGTAGGACACCGCCCCAGCCGAGACAAGCTCGAAGCTCCCGACCGGTCTCCCGGAATATGTGGTAGTGTAGTGCATGTTAGTGTAAGTGTGTGTGTAAGAGGAGAAGGAAGAGGAAGGACAGATCGCGCACAGTCCGTGGCCCATTTGTTAGGGTACTGCTCCGGCATTCGCCTGGTGTTGATCGGAGAAACCACGAAAAACTGCCGATCAGAGCAGCCGATCGCTAGAATTCTCCTCCAGACGGCGACTGAAATCGACCTAGCTGGAAAGCTAGTGTCGAAAATCCTACCGCCGTCAGGACTCGAACTGGTGAGAGGCGCTGCAGTGACATCAGTTGATGCACTGAGCTACCGCGATTGAACGTGTCCCGTGTCTGCTTGCAGGTGTGGTTCGCGCTGGGCAACTACTGGACGCTGCACATCCTGTGGCCCAAGTACCAGCCCGAACCGCGCGACCCGGACGTGTGGTGTAGCAAGACGCTGTACCTGTTCTCGCTGGTGCACCTGTGCGTGGTGTACTCGCTGGTGGTGGCGCTGCTGCTACTGGGCGTGGTGTTCTGCTGCTGCCAGGTGCTGGCGTGCCCGCTCTTCCTGCGCTACAAGTAGTAGCGGCCCGCCGCCACGGGCATCGTGCTGGCCGGCGCCACCGTCGCGCACGCGCCTCGCCCCCGCCCGCGCCCGCGCTCGCCGCCCACCCTGGTGGTGGACGCGGTGTGAGCGGCCCGGGCGGGACGGGGCGCGCACAGGCACGCCCGCCCGCCCCCGCGCCAGCCCCCGCTACAGCAAGTCGCTTTCTTTTCTCGGAGCCGCAGTTCATGCCTGTTTCACATGTACTCACGTTGGGTGTCGTAACCTTTATGTTGTGAGTTTGTCGGTGTTTCGTTGTCCGTCAAATCGTTGTCGACGTGTTTTCTGTCGTATCTGTTGTCCGTTTATAATTGTCGCCGGGAAAGCCGGCTTTCAAATTAACCAACGTGTACTTCTCTTCGTTATCGTTTCCGTCGTGTGTCAACGAAAGAGGATTGAATTCACATCGAACCTCGACTTTACACTTTGTTGTCTTCATCCGCAAACCGGGAAGGTAACGCGTGTCCTTGGTTTCTGTTCTGTTTCCTCCTCTTCGTTCCGCACTAAGGACCCCGGGAGCCGCGATCGCTTCGTGGCAGCTCTCCGGGCGTCTCCCCGTTCCTCTGGTCAGGGTCCTGGTTGAAACCGGCGAGTGCTTTTAGGTTACTTGACAAGTGCCTTAGTTTCCCGTTCGCCTTCTCGTTTCTGCCCGTCCCGCCCTCTTCCTCCCCCCTCCCCCTGCTTCTTGTTGTACGCGTTCGACGCCTCGGTGCGTGGGTGAGCGCCGTGCGTGCAATGGCGCGGCGTGCACAGCCCGTGAGTGCGGCGATCCTCTGACGTTCAGGCGTTCCACAAGGGCGCCCATCATCGCCAAGAAAACACTTTGGGACTCGCCAAGTCAATTATCGAAGTTGGGTGCCCGCGCGAGGGGCCGCCGACGGGAGTAGGGGTGGAGGGCAAAGGTCGTGTGCTAGACCGGCGCCTCCCCACCCCACCCCCTCACGAAAAGGGGTGGCATTAAAATGCATGATATTTATTAGTGACGAGATGAGGTGCGACGGAGGACGCTGCCGTGCGGCGGTCGGTGGTGGGGGAAGTGAGGGGACCGGTAATAACGACCCGTGTCCTAGCGTCGCCTTGTGACGCGCGTATCCCCAACCCTCCCACCCCGCCTGCTCCCGGGTGAAGGCGGCGGCGGCAGCGTGTTACGCCGGTTTGATTGCCCCTCGCCCTGTGAGTCGGGGGCTCGTTACGGTGCGCGGGGAATGTCATCCGCCACTTGTTTAGCGGAGCCATCTGCGCCGCCCCCACCACCCACCCCTTTGCAGTTCGTTACGCGGCGACGGCGGCGGAGAAGACACACTCAGCGCGCCACGCCCCTTTCGGAATGCGGCGTCGCCGTCGCTGGATTCCCCGAGCGGAACCGACGGAGTGAAGAACGAGACGCGACGCAACCTCTCGCGCCACGCCCCCAGGCTCTTGCCGTTGCTAGATGTCGTTTTCTCAGTTCCTAATCGCAGATCGAGCTCTCGCGTATTCATAACTGTAGTGTTAGAGCAGGAGACGTTTAAATAACTTCCATAGCAATTAGGGTAAAACGTCAGATCATAGATTTTCGAATGTAATCTCTTGATATATCTTTAACGAATCACATTAGAACTTCTACGTAAGGTTTGGAGACGGATCTGCGGTTACGAAGTTCGACCGTTGGTAGCATTACATGCGAATAGAAGTGTGAAAATGCACGCAATAGATAGATTTCACTACAAATGAAACCATTCGTGGAATGATCGGTGCAACTCCGTGTAAATTCACTTAGATACGGCAGTTTCTTGTGTATTCAACACTTGTTGTTATAACAATCAACAACACAATTCAGGACTCTAGAAACAATTTATCTCTTTAAGGAAATTTTATAAAATTTCTCGAAGGCGTCTTCGGGAATCTTAATTTCTAATAAACAAATCAAAAATGAATTTCTATAATATACTAATTTTAGAGTCCAATGATTGTTCCATAGGCGGATCAAGATCTTGAGGTAACAACTGGTTGCACTCGCTATCAGGAATGCAAAAAGTAGAATCAAAAAAGTATTGGAAATTTATCCAATAGTTTGGTACGGTAAGAGGATTTTTGCCACCACCACCGCCGCCGCCGCCGCCACCGCTGCCGATGCCCCTCGCGCAGACACACATGCCCAGAAGCGGGCGCGAGTGCGTGAGTGACGGTCGAAACCACCTGGTGAGCGCGGGGCCGCCAGCCTGTGAGAGCATGTGCCTGCGCCGACCAATCCCTCAAAAAACATTGTCGAAGGAACTCGGCGCTACCTACAACCTAAGATTCTCGGCTCCAGCACCAGTGCCTAACACCATATACCTAATCGAGATCTCAGAGCGTGGATCAACATAGCGGACCTCGGACTTCGGATCTCGGATCTCGAACCTCGGACTTCGTACCCGCAATCTCGAACCCCCAACCTCGAACCCCCAACCTCGAACCCCCAACCTCGAACCCCCAACCTCGAACCCCCAATCTCGAACCCTCAACCTCGAACCCCCAACCTCGAAACCCCAACCTCGAACCCCCAACCTCGAACCCCCAACCTCGAACCCCCAACCTCGAACCCCCAACCTCGAACCCCCAACCTCGAACCCCCAACCTCGAACCCCCAACCTCAAACCCTAAATCTCGTGTCCCCAACCTCGAATCCCCAAATCTCGAACCCCCAACCTCGAACCCAGATACCAACCAAATGCTTTGTATTTCACTTCTAGGAAGAGATATTTGATTCAATTCCATCAAAATTTAATTATATTTGCTCTATATGAAATATTTGAGTGCAATGACCTGTGATAGTCTTTCAACGTAAGCATGAAACGTCACACAGTACTTTCTGATAAACATTATCAAAACAGTATTTTCAAAATTTTTGAATTTTTGGAGCATTGGATAACTTAGATCTTTAAGTTCTTCTCTACCAATACTTTTCAATTTTCTTTACATTACTCAGCAAAAAATTACAAAGATATGTTTATGCAACGAAAATATTGTTATAAAATCTTGTTTCAAATATAATTATTATAGCGCGATGATTTTTGGAATACGAATATTGCTATTTTCCATTCACAAACAATCATATTGGGTCAAAATCAGTTTTGAAAAGTCCTTTGAACATGCAAAATACGTGTTTGTAACAAAATCTCCAAGAACGAAATCTGTCTGGTTTTTGTTTCGAATCGTTTGGAAAAAAGGCCTCGGTGAACAACAACTGAGTGATGTCGCATTAGAATATTCACGAAGCCTGTCCCTTCGCCAGTGGGGGTAGGCGGGGCTTTGCAGGGGGGGCTGAGCGCACCGGCGCGGCGCGGGCCTGGTGCTGCTATCGACCGAGCGCCACCGCCACCGCCAGGTATCGAGCGGCGACCTGCAGGCTGCCTGCGGGTCGTCAACGACCCAATAAAACAAAAGGGTGTCCCGTTCCTGCCCCTTCCCTTTTACCGAATCGTCTAATTGCGTCCCTCTCTGCTTCGGTTTCCATTTCCGATGACTATCTACGCACGAGAGGATTTTTGCAACAGCCTCCTGCGAATGAAAAGTAGGCTTCCGCAGCTGAAGGCAATAGATTCTTGGCGGCTCGTCAGTCGTCGCGACCTCTACACATTTGCCAACGTTTTAGTTGTGTTGTGACCTTTTGGCAGCCGCCTCCACGGGTAGCTCGTTTTAAATAGACCACAGACACAGTCCACATTCATCCACTTGGCCCTGAAGAAGGTCACAGTGTAACAACGGAAACATTGGCAATTGTGTCTCTGATGCGGCGTCTGTCTGGCACTGAAGAATCTATTTCTCCCGTGAACTTTCGGCCTCTTACCATATTCCAGTATCACAGGGCGATGTTCCCATTCAGCCCTATGATCTCCTACCGGGAGCGGTGGCTCAGTGCATCAACTGATGCACTGCAGTGTCTCTGACCGGGAGGTCCTAGGTTCGAGTCCCGACGGCGGCAGGATTTGCGACATTAGCTTTTCAGCTAGGTCCAATTCAGTCGCTGTCTGGAGGACAATTCTAGCGGCTGCTCTGATCCATAGTTTTCCGTGGTTTCTCCGATCAACACCAGGCGAATGCCGGAGCAGTACCCTACCAAACGGACCACGGACCGCGCGCGATCTGTCCTTCCTCTTCCTTGTCCTATCCTCTCCCCTTACACACACACACTTACACTAACATGCACTACACTACCACATATTCCGGGAGACCGGTCGGGAGCTTAGAGCTTGTCCCGGCTGTGGCGGTGCCCCGCTGGTGGGAGATACCTGGTTGAGGGAAACCCCGTTACTAGACGCGTAGGTCGGTATCGTAAGATAACTTCTCTCCGTCTCTCTCTCTCTCTCTCTCTCTCTCTCTCTCTCTCGTGAGCGAGAGAGACAGACAGACAGACAGAGAGATCTACACTTACTACTCTTACACGCATTACACCTACGGGACTAATGACCACAGAAGCCGGAAATCACCCCTCAAACAACCAATGAAAATTGAGTTGGGCGCGGCGCAGGCACGGAGGTCCGCGCGGCCATTGGCCCCTCGCGCGCTGGCGGCCGCCGCGCGCCAATCAGCGCCGAGTGAAGCGCTGCGGGTGCTCCGCGACTGGGCCGTCGGCAGCCGCTTCGCCCGCCGATTGGCTGCCTAGCTGCCTTCTAGTCCCTTCAAGCATGACTCGCCGCGCTAGTGTTGAAGCAAAGCTAGAACAGCTCGCGCTGCCCGACGGCCCGCACTCGCTGAGCATTCAGCGGATACATATATCATAGCACGTTTGTATATTGCATGCGCGTAGCATTTATATATAATAGGAGTGTATAATATATCGTTAACCGGCGGACATTCCCTGTGCTCTAGAAGAAGGTACGGATTGGTATTTTGTGAAGAAGGTGGAAGAAGAGAGTTTTATTTTGGGTACGAAGGTAGAAGTTTGTGCTGCTGGCGGTGACGCTGGCAGCGGAGCGGTGCTAAGAGACATATCCTGTAGCGTAGCGGTTCGCTTGTGCAGCGCAACGCAGGCACAGCCGCCAGCCTGCTTCTGCTCCCGCGCCCGGCCGGCGCTCCGACCCCAAACGCGATCCCGACCCTGAAATCTATCGCATTTCAACCACTGAGAACGGCCTCCACACTTGTATCCTACACAGTGACCACAAGATCCTGGCCCCCAGATGCCGACCCCCAGATGCCGACCCCCAGTTGCCGACCCCAGATCCCGATGCCCACATTCCGACCCCCACACTCCGACCCCCACACCCCGACCCCCACACCCCGACCCCCACACCCCGACCCCCACACCCCGACCCCCACACCCCGACCCCCACACCCCGACCCCCACACCCCGACCCCGAAACTCCGATACCAAACCCTCATCCCATTCCGTTATCAATTTCCAACCCTAAGCTCTTACCTCAATCTCGATGCAGATCCGACCATTTCAAGCTCTCATCTTGACCTTCTAGCTTCAGAGTCCTAAACTTTCCCTAGCTAGAAATAAGTAATTCCTTTTTGCACTGAAGCTTATCACGTAAGCTAGAAAACGATAGTGTACAATTTTTATCAAGAGAAGTACAGCTCAAAAATGTATTAGAAAATCTATATCTAGAAAATTCTTTGTACCGAGAGCGACCTTTAATGTTATTCTTGCGTTTTCATTTCATTTTCACGAAAGAAGAAATAAACAAAAAATACCCTTCTTTTTATTCGAATTCATATAGCAAATTTCGTTCATGTAAAATATTTGCATTATTGCATTTGCAGCAACTCTACAAATTAAAACTTCATTGCAAATTATGAGCAAATTTGGTGCAATCGATTGTTTGAGTAAAATAGGATCTTGGTCAAAGAACTGTTTTCTTGAGTTCCATAAAAGACGTAAGGAGGGAGGAAAAAGGAGGTCTCCTGAAGCTATGGTTTTGATCCACCGCCATAGAAAAAAGACCGCAGGCAGAGTTCAGCCCGCAGTCGCCTACGGAGAAGCTGAGAGAGCTAGAGACTGCACCCCGTCATCGCTCGTTTTTCTTCCTATTCTCGGCCCTGTCCTCCCAAAGACCCAGTAATCACACCCGCTTAGACCCCGTACTCAGTCCCCTTCACCCATTGCGCGGCCGGGAGCCTCTCTCTGGCTCACGAAAGGAAGAGAAATGCTCAATCTTGGTTGGAGTTTAGATATGGAAAGCCAACTAGTGATTGCCCTCAAATGCTAACGGATCTTTCGGGAGAAAATTGTACATAAGTTATTAAAAGTTGATTGCAGAGGTTTAAATATAACTGCCAGACTCTTGTAGTAAATAGAAGAATGTGTGTTATTGTTAGATAGCTATCTTGTTGGCGATTCAGCGTAATTGGAAGTTCTCTCTTTCTCTTCGTCTCTCTCTCTCTCTCTCTCTCTCTCTCTCTCTCTCTCTCTCTCTCTCTCTCTCTCTCTCTCTCTCTCTCTCTCTCTCTCCCTCTTTCCCACTCTCCCTCACTCTCTCTAACTCCCCTTCTCTCTCTTTTTGCAGATTTTCTACTTCTTTTTGTAGTGAAATCACGGCTTGGCTTAGAATTATATAAATGCTGTGTATTGGTCATTTGACATTCTAATTCGTTTTGTTTGAAATCTTCAATATTTTATTCCCGATCCTTTTCTACTCTCCAACTTGTCTTTCGTATGTATTAATTGATTTACTGTGATACTGACGACCTGGAGTAAATTGAGTTCAAGAAATGGCATGAAATTAATGGTTAATGTTGACATTTCCTTTTTCTCAGAGATATGAAGTTTTCAATTCATCAAAAAACTTTAGCCCAAATAATTTTTACAATAATGTCGTTTTATTGTGAAAAAAATGTACGGTTCTTTCGTTTACATTTGTCTTTGAGATACCAAAGCCAGATTCTTGGCTCTTAACCTCGAATTTAACTGTCAGCTGACCATGAGAGTGTTGTCTTCAGCTGGGGCATTAAGCAACAGGCGAGTATCTGCAGACAGTTTCCTGAATTATTCAGGCACCGCGTTCGACGCTCTTCAATTAGAATCTGCAACTCCGGCATTAGTCGTGTTAGTAGAGTCGGAGCACAAATACTACACAGCAACACCACTAATCTGATATTTCCTAGTTTCCCAGGGAGACACCAGTACTAGTGAAAAGTAATTGCAAATAGAAACCATCATTATACTTATTAAGTCACTATTACCCAAACACTATTGAAATTCTCATTGAAATGTTGATTTCTACTGCAAAGCGAGATAACAATAAATTTGCTTATGACAATAAACAGTAGAGTGCACATTTTTCTAAGTATTAAATTACTGATTTAACCACTAAATTTAGGACAGAATAGAAAAACATCGACCACCCATTTACGAGTGCATAGAGCTGACTCAAATAGTCTAGATTAATAAGTAAACAAAAAGATATTGAAAATTGGGATTTCAATTTCTTTTAAAATAATTACATGAATATCTCTCAAATTATATAAAATCTAGTAGAAAATGTGGATATTTCTGTAAAAAAACAAACAAAGTTTAAAAACAGGAAGTAAATGTTAACGGTTAAACTGCTTCTCTGAAGATGGTTGAGAGTGGTGCGTTTTCCTTAGGTTTTTTAACCTGGCCGATGACACTTCATCAGCTGTTACGACACCATCCAATCGAGAGCTAAAACGTCATTATGGTGACGTCACAGTGGTGGCATTAGGCGAAACCGTAACTGCTGATCAGCTGTCATCAGCCAGGTTACAGAAACCCAAGTACAAACCGATTTCCGCCTGTTCTGAACGCTGCCAACCAGCGGGTCGTGGCCCAGGAGAATGCAGTCCACGCGTACCACACGCCCTCCCCCCCCTCGCCGCCTCTTCGTTCATCGAGGCGAGGCGAAGCCCCCGTCAACCGCAAAGTCCTCAAAAATGAGGAGCAGCTTCACATGGGATCGCTTCGGAGGGCGGGAGGCGGCTGCGGAGCCTTGGTCTGGGGCCGGGCTCTGGCACGTGAACGGAATGCGCGGCTGGACGGAGAGGGATCTCCGCGTGAAGAACCGCTCTCGCCCCGCCCCCGCCCGCCACCATCGCTCTCGCCACCCCCACCGCCAGCGCCCCCGGAATCGCTCTCCCTTCCGCCGCCAACACCGCCCTCGTGCCCAACCTCGTCATCGCCCACTCAACCGCCCTCACCTCTGCCGTCTCCAACACCGCCACCTTCACCGCCCTCGCCCTCGACCTTGCCCTCGCCCTCAGATTCGCCCTCGCCCTTGTCCTTGCCCTCGCCCTACTCTTGCCCTCACCTTCGCCGTCGCCCTCGCCCTAGACCTCGCACTCGCCCTCACCCTCACCTCGCCCTAGACCTCGCCCTCGCCCTAGACCTCGCCCTCGACCTCGCCCTAGACCTCACCCTAGACCTCGCCCTAGACCTCGCCCTAGACCTCGCCCTAGACCTTGCCCTAGACCTCGCACTCGCCCTCACCCTCACCTCGCCCTAGACCTCGCCCTCGCCCTAGACCTCGCCCTCGACCTCGCCCTAGACCTCACCCTAGACCTCGCCCTAGACCTCGCCCTAGACCTCGCCCTAGACCTCGCCCTAGACCTCGCCCTAGACCTCGCCCTAGACCTCGCCCTAGACCTCGCCCTAGACCTCGCCCTCGCCCTCGCCCTCACCCTCACTCTCGCTGTCATCCTCTCCTCGCCCTCGCCAACAAACTCGCTGTTGTTGGGCTCGCCCCTACCACAACTGCCATCGCCGCCCGCACCTCCAACACCCCCCGCCCCCGCCTCCAGCTGCGCCTTTCCCCCAGCCACGACATCGCCTGCGCCCGGACCCCGATCACGATCTCACAGTGCATCAGCTAGTCCCACATTGCCGCACGCGCGACCTCTCCAAATTATTTCCCATTTTCACGAAAATAATAACGTTTGATCCTCTTACTTTGTTGGAAGCTGTGATTTAAATGGGTCGAGTTCAGAGACGAAGGGTCCGATTCCTGACTCGACTTTGTGATTCCCAGTAACATGGCTCTCAATGCCTTACGATAATTTGACCCAATGTCACTATCTATTTTATAAATTGTCCTTTAACGAGAAAAAAAAATTAAAATGCAATTGTAACTATTAAAACAATTAATTTAAAGTGAAACGCATGAATGCACTTTCAATAGAATAATTGTTATGGGGAAATAAGTCACGAAATTTTTCAAACACATTCTTTCTTCAAAATTATTCTTTGAGACTCATGAAATGAAGTACCGCAATTATAAAAAATTCAATTTATTAGATTTTTTAATACAATTTTTGTGCAACAATTTTCTTCATTCTACTCATTTCTAAGACATCGAAGTTGTATTGAAGTATGTTGGGGCTTTTATCGAAGGAAAGATACGTGCATTTGACATTTTCGTTTCAAGAACCACTCCAAAATCGTTGACAGGGAAGAGAAGTCATGCAACACATCACGGCTACTGTTACCTGGGGCTACCTTCAACCGTGAGCTCGCGACGTGAGGTCGGTCGAAAGCGTTCTAGCTCATTCGGAGGAAGTGTGGCTTACGTCACAAGCACTCTGTCGGGTGCCGCCCCGGCTCCATTGGGCGCAGGCTGTGCTCTCGGCCCATGCGAATGGATTGGCCGGCGACGTGCCACGGGGCGCCGATTGCGACCTTGCCCACACCCCCACTCGCCCCTCCCCGCAGCTCCCGCCACCCTCGCACTCACTAGAGCTCCCGTCCCCGCCTCCATGATACTCCGCCTGCGGCCCCGCCCACAGCCCCGCCCGCGTCCCCGCCCGCACCTCCCCCGCCACGTCTCCCGCGCCCCCCCCGCATCCACCCGCCCACGCCCCCGCCCGCAATCCTGTACCCGCAACCCCATCCCCGCATCCCCGCCCAGCATCCCCGCCCAGCATCCCCGCCCAGCATCCCCGCCCAGCATCCCCGCCCAGCATCCCCGCCCAGCATCCCCGCCCAGCAACCCCGCTCAGCAATCCCGCCCAGCATCCCCGACCCGCATTCCTGGCCCGCACCCACATCCCCGCCCCATCTGCTTCCTCGTCCCCATCCGCGTATTCGCCCCCATCCACATCCCCGCCCCCATCCGCGGCCCCAACCGCGTCCCTGCCCCTCCCCACCCGCGATCCCACACACGTTCCCCCCGCCCCCGCCCCATCACCATACGCGTCCCCCTTGCGTCCCCGCCCACTTCAGTCCCAGATCCACCCTCGCGTCCCCGCCTGCGTCCCCTCAGGCGTCCCCCTTCCGGACCTCGGCAGCTTGGCCCGCATCCCAACCCGACCCCCCCCCCTCTTTCTCGTCCGTGTCCCCATCCACATCCCTCCCCGTCGCCACCCTCGTCGGCTCCTCCGCCTCTGCCCCGCACGGTCCCTTCCCGCGCCCCGGCTCCACGACTCTCATTTGCCTCCGAGGGCAATCGGCGCAGCGGAATGCCTGATGCAGGGCGCCGCCCCAGAGCTGCAGCCGCTCGCTCGCGCGAACAAAAAGTCCAACTCCCTCCACCCAAACAATGGCGATGTGTTGCTTTCCTTTTGGGGACCGAACGCAGTCACTTGAAAATGTGGGGTAAATACGAATAGAAAAAAATGAAAACGGGTTTGCGTCTGTTTCTTAAAAATGAGACTGCAAATATTTAGGAGACTGTAGTTGCTCGCTTCAGGGAAATAAAAAACCGGACTATCTCTATCGAAACACGCTGACGAAAAATGTAAAGTTCGTTAAGCATAAACAACTTTTATATGTTGCTTTACTTTCTTGTTGCCAGAATTCAGTCACTTGAAAATGTGTTGTAAATACACAAAGAAAAAACTGACACAATCCGGTTTCCCCCAGTTTCTTAAAACTGAGACTACAAATATTTCGGAGACTTTTCGTAACATTAGTTCAGGTTTCACTGTAGCAAGGAATGGGTGACGGCTAAGTTCAGAGTATTATTTAAATTTCTTCGTTGACTGATCACAAGTCGTGATTCCTTTAAATAAGTTCTTTTTACATTTCCATGAGAGATTGTGTTGTTATTAATCTATTTTTAGTCAGATGGAAACGGATTATTCCTTTTGAGAGAATCACATGTTTTCATCCCATTCACTTTATTCCATTTCTAACTCAGATTCATCATGCAGTTTTCTTTGCTTTCAATCAAACGCTGCGAACTCATTAAAAGCAATTCCACACATAATCGAAGTCTCTCCTTGTACTTCCCTATTTGGGACCATCTGTGTTCAAAGAAGTACACCTTCTTAAAGATGGATAGTCTCTTATCGTTCGCTCCTTTGTTGAGTGAAGACTGCACAAAAGTTCTGGGAGCTTTGATAGCACCGCGATTGCGAACCAATTCTTGTATTCCCATTGAAACTATTCTTGTCTGCTCATTGCTAACTTATTGCTTCTGCTTCTTTCGACTCCGTGTACACCGCTAGGGGAATGTTCCGTCTTTGCTGATGCACATCTCCTCCTAAAGCTTGGAGCGGAAGTTCAGGTTATCGCTCCTTTCCCCTCCCCTCTCCTCCCCCTCTCCACGTGACGGTAGACCTCACTTCCGACAAGATCCTCAACCCCTGACGCCCCCTCTCCCGGTCGTTTATTGGCAGTCGTGTTCTTGGTTAGGGACTTGCTAAGAACCCTCCAAACTTGGCTAATTGGTGTTATTGTCATACGTTCCGCTTTAGGGAATCTCTGAGCTCCTTATTAGTCGCGACAATGTGTTTCAAGTTTTCGGTCGAATCTCGCCTGCGGGCGGATTTTCTCTTGTTGAATTGTTCCATCGAACAACATGCTTCGAAGACAGAGAGAGAGAGAGAGAGAGATGTGAAGTAATGTGGAAGAGAGGGGAGTCAAGAGAAGAGAGAGCAGCCGGCTGAAAACAGAACCGAGCAGAAAGCAGAAGGAGCAAGGCAGGCAGGCGAGAGCCGATATATTTTTATTACTGTTTTCTCGTCGTAGGCAAACACGTACGCCGGGCCAGCTGCAAGCTTCGTAGAGTTGGCCCTAGCTACAACAATGGTTTCAAAGGACCACATCTTTTTCTACAATTGAAGCTATTTTGAGAAACCCTTCCACTTCTCCTTACACTTGAAATGCTGTAAAACTAATATATACTATACTAAAGAATTAGATACACATATACACACTATTCTCGTACTCTTCATGTAACACGCTTTAAAAGTAACAAGACCTGACTTGACACTTTACTTGTAATATGTAGTCCCGCTTTGATATAACGCACTTCCTCTATCAGGAAGGGAAACATGTATATTTGTGATGTCAATTGAATATAATAATGACACCATAGCATATCTTTACATAAATAGATCTATTTTGCAGTAACAGGGTTGAAATAAGGGAGCACTGTTCCACTTGTGGGCTTGTCCGCGCGGGCCGAGTTGGTTGCCCGGTAGCTGTAGGAGGAGGAGCCCGCAGCGGTGCCCCCGCCCCTGCCCACGACCCCCTCCCCTGCCCACTGCCCTACCCCACACGCATAATTACTGCAACCTATGGAGGGCCCGCAAATTAGCCCTTCCCCCACTGCAAAGTGCTGCACGCAGACATTAACATTTCTCAATATTTTGTCCGAGTACAACCATCAATTATAAACAGTTTCCAAGAAATCGTAATATAATTAGTATACATCAATTGTAATGTTTTATAATTAATCCAAATTTAAACGCCATAGAGAGTTTTAATATGAATGACAAAAATAATATATTATTTTATTTGTTATTTTCAGTGAGGGTTCGTTATTTTTCATTTATTAAAATATATTTGTCTGAAGATATTTATATTTTAATTCATTTATTTACTATTCAATTAAAACATTCATTAATGTAAAACGTAGCATTTCGGCTGAGACTGCTCTACAGAGAAGCAAAACGACTAAAAACGACTAAAAACGAGATTTCGAGTTGAACGAATAAAGAATAAAATGAACACATCATTCGTATGTTCATTAATAGAATGGCAAAGATAAGTCACGTCTTCTGTGACAACAGATGAACGCTCTCACTCGCGTCTGGAACAGACACAGGTGGAATTACATATGGGCTGTCCGGGGTGGCACGTTTTGAGGAACGGAAAGTTTTCCCAAACTTATATTTTCAATTTTAATGTCATTTTCGTTTGAAACAAAACTGAAATGAACCCATATTCTATCTTTTCCTTTCTTAGACATATTCTATTTATGGAAGAGTGAGAAATCAGTTTCGGTATTAGTTTTTACATCAAAGAAAATGGCATTAGTCAGGATGCACATTTTTTTAATATCTAAAATAAATGTAGAATAATATTTATTCCCAATTAGTATGGAGGAATAAATCAACAATATACATATTTCTTCGCGTTAATTTTTTTCAGATGAATTTCTGTTTAAACATGAGACTGCGGTTCGTTAAAATTAAAAATTTATGTATTGCAACTTTTATAAAATACGTCAATACGTTAACTATAAACTATTTCAAAAAATATAAACAAATATGCGTTCTGTTTAATTTTTTCATATTTCGTTATATATTACAATATATTGTACACATTTTCACTCAAATCATCTCTTTTTTATAAATAATATAAATTCTCAAGGGAACGCAAAATTAATGGAGCCCAGGGCGATGACCTGTATAAATCCGCTCCTTGCACCAGATCCCTTATTTATAATTAAAGGTTCAACTTCGACAGTGCTGTGAGATGTTACACCTCTTCTGGAACATGAAAAGGAAAGTTCGATATAATGAGAAGTTTAATGAAACGTGCGACAGGCGAGTGTCATTTAATGAGCTTATACACCTCTGGTTGATTCAATCTGAAGGGCACAAATGAAAAATGTTTCTCGCCTTAGTGGTTTCTCCTTTTAATTCGTATAAATTATTAATAAATATTCTGAGTTATTCCGCTTATCCTGATGTTAAGTAACAACGAGAAACTTACATAGCACCGATTAAGATGCAATGTGTTCGGTAATTTTTGCACAAAAGTGAAACCTGATATTTCTAAATTGCCCATGTATGGTTTTGCCTCTGAAATCCAACCCGCGAAATCGAAGCGGCCGCACTATTCACATTTCCATTAGTTCGCCAAGATGGATATCGTATGTTGGTACATATCAACAAGTTTCGTTATTTGGCACCAGGGAGCGCATTGGGTGGAGAATGAGTCGCTATCTGTTGAGTAATAAAGTAACCGTTAGAAAGTCTGTTAAGCGGGTTGCATCTGAGCATGCCGTCAATCACACGTAAGCAAAGATTACTTACTGAATTAAATGTTGCGTTCGTTTTTGATTTTGTTGTTGCTGTTTTTTCTCTTAAATATGTGTGTTAATTTCCATAGCTACACGTTATGTTTATTTTATTTCAAACATTTTCGTAGAGTATTTAACAGTACATATTCACTCGTACCATTTCAAATGGGAATCTCGAAAAATCTTTTCCTCAGACATTTTTAAATACGTGCTGCGCTCAATACGACGAATTCACAAAATTTCTCTTGACGATTACCAATATCACAGAGACTGATGTGCTTCTAAAATATTCCATTCGCATGCTTCATTGCATTAGTCATTGTAAAAAATACTGTAGTATGAAATGCAATGAAGATACAATACAGTACTCTGCATCCCCCGCTCTCCAGTTCCCCGCCACGCCCCCGATACAGGAGCGGGGTGCGCCGCAAGGGTTGCGCTCGTAGATCGTCTGTTGTCTGTCTGTCCCTCATGTTCTAAACAGCGACCGCTCAGAGCGCCAAACAATCAATATTATATCGTATAACAGAGAAAATGAAGGTATTTATCGTATATATTATATATAACATGAATTATACTCCGTAGCTTCGTGAAGAGAGTTTCTATTTCTATTTATTGGTCACATGACCAGCTGCTGTCTCCAGCCACCGCCGCTGGGCCGCGCTGTCAGCGCCGCTTAATTGTTGGGACGCTGTTTAGGGCTTCAACTATTGTGGAATGTGTATCATGTAACGTATTTGGGTGTCTGGTGTTTCAGTGCGTGCATAATTATACTGAATGATAAAATTCACGAATGGCGGTGACTTGGAATTGTTCAGTTGGACAAATAGTAAAAGGTATTTTAAATAAGAAACAAATATATTAGAGTATATGATACGGAGGTATCAAAGAATTGTACTATGTAAGCTAAAACTCCATGTGATAGAGTTCACCAAGCACTGTAACTTGGGTGTCTATAAGCAATGTACATATGTAGGCGATATTGTACTTTCATGTCACGTCTCTTTATTTTTGTTATTCCTTGTGACTTGAGGGTTGTAATACTTTAGCTGTTTTGTGAATTTTGACATTGTTTTCTATGTGCTTCATATAATACGTTTCATTGTCCAAGCAACCAGATAAATCGTTCTTTATTGGTTGAAAATAAAGTATTTTGTGATTTCTTTGTGACTTTTTCATTCTTACCGTCATCATTCCTTCACATACTCCCACCCCAATATTTTTCTACAATAAATTAAAAGATATTGAATACACGCATAACTAATTTAATACCGAGTATTATTATGACGTAGTTCTATAGAGAAAATCATGCCAAAGAACGTTTCAAATGTCTGTTTAATACTAGAGTAGTTTGAGTTGTAAAAATACTGCAAATGTGTTGCCAAAACGGCCTTCAAATTCTCATAAACAGAGATAGCAAAGGTTACTTATCCAATACCAGTACAGTAATCTATAGTAATGTATGCAATAATGCAAGCAATGTATAACGACACACAAACTAATTTTTTGTCGATTTTATCCCCATGAGTGAAAACATTTTCATTTTGTTCCAGATCCGCTTTAATTCATTTTGTGTGCACTGTCTTTTTCTATGTCAAAGCTACCTTTTGAATATCTGAGCACATTTCATAAACTTTCATTTTATGTTTGCGAATATCATGACAATGAAGTTCTTTTTACTTATTTGTATCTTAGAATTTCCATCAAATTTTGCTGATAAAATGTTAGTTTTGTGTGTTGACAGAATGGTCTCATCTAGAGAGTGGTTGCCTTAACTGATACAAACATGAAGATAAATTCAAGCAAGACCTGGTGCGGCAAAAACTCGCTGTTCAATCACTAAATACATCCAAAACTGAATGTCTCTCATTTCACTGAAAACATGAGTAAAGGGCTTAAAAATAGCAATGTCAAATAAAAAATAATTAACAAAAGTAATCTTCATGAAAACACACATCAAAAGCATTTCCTTTCGTCTAAATGACTTTACGCAAGAAAGGAAAATTCTTAACACTCACCTTACGCATTGAAATAAAGATCTAGAAATTACATTTAAACGTAAAAGATTTAACTTCTTGTTGGTGTTTGTTACTGAAAAAATTACTTGAATGTGAAACGTTGTCTTCTTGTGAAATAACGTTTGTAAAATAGAACACTTAGATCATATCACGAAAGTTGCCGAAATTATAACAATCTAAAATTATCTGTGTACATTGTAGTGAGCAAAATTAGTTGAATATAAATAATATTCAGAGATAAAATACAAAATATATATTGGACAAAAGAAACTGTTGAAAACATTAAAAATATTTTCAAAAAATATGTTCTTAGGATAATATACTACAGCAGTCACATAAAATGGCTAATTTAAAGTGTATTAAGTAGATACAGTGAACTTTAATATTGGTTAAACTGCAAATAAGATGTAAATGATTATGAAAATTGGATTTCAACCACAAACACTATCCTAAAAATGACAAATGTATCTCCGTAACCTCAGCCCACTGCGTCCTAGGGGGTGCCTCTGATCGCGAGGTCGAGTCCCGACAGTGGCAAGGTTTTCGACAGTAGCTTATCAGCTAGGTCGTATTCACTCCCTGTCTGGAGGAGAATTCTAGCGGCCGGTGCTCTGATCAGTAGTTTTCCGTGTTTCTCCGATCAACACCAGGCGAATGCCGGAGCAGCACCCTACCAAACGGGCCATGGAGCGCGCGATCTTTCCTTCTTCTTCCTTGTCCTATCCTCTCCCCTTACACACACTTACTTGCACTAACATGCACTACATTACCACATATTTCGGGAGACCGTTTGGAGACTTAGAACTTCTTTTGGCTAGGGCAGTTTCCAGCTGGTGGGAGATATCTGGTTGAGGTGAACCCCATTAACCGACGGTAGGTGGGTGCCGGATCTGGCTATCCAGCGAGGGAAGACCATCGCCAGCAAAAAACACGTACTACACTTACAGGAATAATGACCATAGTAGTTAGATAGATAGATTTATTAAAGTTCGCTTTGAGCTAATGCTCGGTGGCAAACATTATTACAACTAGATATACGACAATTACAAAACTATTACGAGTTGACGGGCCCTTAATCACTAACAGTCAATCAATCAATCAATCTGAGTCACATAGCGTTATAATAACGCTCGTCGCAACAGGCGTTTGTATATTACGAACACAGTCGTCAATTTTATATTTCATGTCAACAACTTTAAAAGGTACTATTTCAAAAATATGCAACTGGAATTGCCCCCTCTGCACCTCACCTCTGACGTCAACTCTTCGCTGACGCCAGTTTCCCGGAACTGTGGCGTTCACCTTGCCAGTTGGTGTGCTACAGCAGAACGGTAATGGATACCCTGGAGCTGCGGTGTGGTCACGTATCGACCACCTACTTCATTTCAAGCGATATAATCGGACTCAGGTGTAACAGTCGTAATGGAACATGAACCAAATCAGGGAACTATTCGATTTCACAACGTCAGGTGCTGCCAGACTCAAGTCTTTCAGCTAAAGCGATTTTACGGCTAATTTAAAAATAATTACAATAATATACAATTTTCTGGTCGGATCGAATAGATTAATTTACAGCCTTCAACTAAATTATTCATGAATTTTTTTGTCTTCATTGCTGAAGTCAGGAGCCACTTTACGGTAAGAGTAAAACATTATTGTAAATTAGTTTTTTATTTCTTTCTGAATGGCTGTCATTGTTTCAATATATGCAACCTTGTTCTTTATGACATTTTCGAATTTTTCCAATGATATGAATCTTTCCTTTCCTGTCACACATAGTCGAGAAGTATTTATTTACTTCAAAGCAATTAAAAACTGAATTGATAATTTGTTTTCGCAAAGCACAAAGAGAGTATTTTTAGTGAACAGCAAAGGTAATATGTATTGATTTGTAAAAGTCATAAAGAAGGGCCCGAATCACTTTCTTATTTTCATATTTAGCCCTCTGTAGCATCATTAGAAGCTAGAGCATATTCATTTTATCATTCAAAAATGGAAGAATGTACTTCATTTTTATTTAAGACATAACTGACCTGAAATAGTCAAAGATACGCAGATACATCTGAATGTCGAATAACTTTGCCGAAGCATTCCACACTTTACAGCCCATTGCGACTGCAGTGACACCTCAATAACTTTGTTTATCGTTCAATAAATGTTCGAAAAGGTTATTCAGTCCACATGTATTTTGTAATATCGACTCACGTTTGCACGTCATCTCGGAATATGATACATTGCTATAAATAAAACTGGTTTCTAACCATGCAATGAAGACCTTATACCTTCCTAAAGCAATAAATGTCTAGTAAAGTGTGAATTTGATCGATTTCTAATTATCTTCATTAATTGAAAAATAAATCCGTGAAATAGAAACACAACTTTTATTCTCTTGCTTAACGAGTTATTAATAGATTTAATTTCTTATGCTTCAATCTAATTTATAAACAGATGAACTATATAAGCAAGGCGATAAATTGTGGGAATTCTGATGCGGTGTTGTTGACATTCTTATGAGAAGAAATAAAAGAGGTCATCTTCGTCAACATATTAACAACATAACATGTTAATATGTTGACGACAGCATAATAATCATCGTCAACATAATATGTTGACGAAGATGAACTCTTTTATTTCTTCTCTCAAGGCGATAAATGCAAAAAAAGTTATATTAAGTTTGGTTTCTTACAGTGACCATTCTGAGCTGATCATTACGGTCTTATACTTGGATTTTTCTAACTTGGCATCTGTGGATAGTATCTTCAAGATGCAATATGGCACGACTTTCTCGGTCGTGCCGCAAGGTGTCGCATGATCGTGACCGTATCAAGCAGTGCTGATAATCAAGCGACTCTAGCGCCACGACTGAGAAAGTTGCGAAAAGCCATGCCATATTCCATCTTGGAGATATTACCCTCAGATGCCTCGTAAGAAAAACCCAAGTATAGATGCCGCTTCCTGCCCCTCGTTACCTAGCAACGCAGGCGGGGGGGAGAGAGGCACCCCCTCGGAAAGGGGCGAGAGGGGCGCAGAGCGATAAGAATGAGTTACGGCTATATTCCGATTTTTATATAGTGGCACCTCAAGATCACGAGCTGGTCGAAGAGTAGGGGACAACGTTATCCAATCGGAAGCTTCATGACGACTTACATGTTTAGTATTGGAGCTCCCGGTTGGATGACAACTTCCCCTCTCCTTCCAGCTCGTGACCTTGACGTGCCGCTATGTAAAAATTGTAGTATAGACTGTCACTGAGAGAGAGAGAGAGAGAGAGAGAGAGAGAGAGAGAGAGAGAGAGAGAGAGAGACCGAGGAGAAAGGCGATAAGGAGTCTAAGAGAAGGTGAAGTGAGACAGTCTGAATCAGGGCCTTGCAACTCTCCATCAAAATTGTGGACACAGCTAGAAGGCGCTGGTGTCGTCAGATACAGGCTCGTCGCCTTTTACACATACAAATTAGCGAATTCGTGAGAAATACGAAAACACTATCGTGACCTCGCCATTGCCGCCAAATATTACGAAAGGTAAGTACCAGTATGCATTACGTCTGTATTTATTTATTTATTTATTTATTTTACGTCAAAAAAACAGTTAAAAACTGCGTAGAAAGCTGGTTTAAGTAAGACCCCCATCTCGATCAGGTTTTTCGTCCAGTTTCCCTGATACATTTAGAAATGCTGAGATGGCCCCTTGTTTTGCTTCTGAACATAAATGTAACTTCATTATCTGTGCACGTCTTCTAGAATTCAGTGGGAAATACACTTATTCAAATTATCGTTTCAATGTTGTTGCGGCAGGAAGTATTATTTCTTGACGATGGACATCATGGATAAGAGCCGAAAATTTATTGCTTATTTATCCTTGAAAATATATTTTATTACATGAGAGCTTTTTTTACATTTTCAAAATTCATGTAGTATATGACGTAGAGTAGGGATCACAGAATTTTGAAAATGTGCACAGAATTCACTTCTCCCCATAGCACGTCATACGCAGTTTCAACTGTTTTTGTTTTTTTTTTCTACGTAAAAATAAATAAAAGTGACTGCGAGTTTTCTTCACGTATTTTATGAAGTAGCGCCTGAAATTACTTTAAAGTTTTATTAAATAACGTTGGTAGCAATTCGTATTTTCGTTCCTGTAAAAGGGTGATACTGTAGAGCGCGCCACTGTAGAGGTCTCCACCACGGTTTATGGGAGCTACAAGGCCCTGGTCTGAATGGTCCGTGCTCGTGAAGGCAGAGCTGGCACCGATACACACGTAGAACAAAGAGAACCGCCGACCCAGCCCGGCCAGCACGCCATACTATTGCCGCTCCAGGATTGATTGATTGATTGATTGATTTTTCGTGTTTCCGGGCGCGTCAACTGCTTTGGTCATTATTCCCGTTAGTGTAGTGCATGTTTTTTCTCGGGAGTTGGCGGTGATCTTACCCCCGCTGGATGGCGAGATCCGGCGCGGACCTACCGTCGGCTGGTGGGGTTCCCCCTAACCAGGATCTCCCACCAGCGGGGCACCGCCCCAGCCGGAACAAGCTGTAAGCTCCCGACCGGTCTCCCGGAATAGTGGTAGTGTAGTGCATGTTAGTGTAAGTGTGTGTGTAAGGGGAGATGATAGGACATGGAAGAGGAAGGAAAGATCGCGCGCGGTTTGTTTGTTAGGGTACTGCTCCGGCATTTGCCTGGTGTTGATAGGATAAACCACGGAAAACTACCGATCAGAGCAGCCGGCTGCTATAATTCTCCTCAGAAAGCGACTGAATTCGACCTAGCTAGAAAGCCAGTGTCGAAAATCCTTCCGCCGTGGGGAGTGGGAACCTAGAACCTCCAGGTCAGAGGCCATGCAGTGACATCAGTTGATGCACTGAGCTACCCCTCCCGGTTCGCCCCAGGAGGACGCACCTTGCCTGGAGGTCAGCCGCCAGCAACGGATTTTCACCGGGCCTCTGGCCGACGCCGTGAACGTCAAGGTGCCCCTGACATCACAACCGCGCTGGAGTCACTCTCCTCGAGGTCGGTATCTTCCTCTATGTTTTCACTTCCTCGTTACGGAATAGAGAAAGTTGTGTAATGCTGCGAAGAAACGGCGAATTTTAGGCAGATAAACTCTTATTACAGAACTCCTGACCACGAAAATGTGAATAAATCCAGACGCTATAGAAGTCATTAATGTACAGTTTGTCCCCCTTTAGTCTCTCTCCTTTCTTCTTTCTCGTTCGTATCTTTTATCCCATTTTCATTGATGATTCCCTTCTCTCATTTTCTGTTCTCTTCCATTTCTATACCATAATGCTGTTCGGCCCTTAGCCGCCAACCTGATTGAGGTTTTCTGGGTTTACTCGATCGCTTAAGGCGTACGCCGGGATGGTCCTAGTTTTGCACTCCCAGATGTAAATGTACAGATTTCCTTCCCTCTTATGTTACTACTCTGTATCAATGTAGACTCAGTGGTTAGGCGGAAGAGCAGGCCCTATGGCCTGAGCCTCGCCATTAACAAAGACATTATTATTATTATCATTATTATTATTATTATTATTATTATTATTATTATTATTATTATTATTATTATTATTATTATTATTATTATTATTATTATTATTATGCTAGATCCATGTTTTGTGGGTCCTTGGTACCGAAAGGTCGAATAACGGCAGAACGTACGTACGTCTGTCTGTCAGTCTGTGAATGCTGGCGGCTAAAACGTTCAACCGATTTTCTCAAAATTGATGACCCCTATCGATCTTGCTGATGTCGCGGTCCCATGCATTTGAAACCAATATTTTACTTTTAGGGACTACTTGGCGTGAAGCCTGTGATACATTTTCAAAATTTTCAAATAAATGCTCCATCGTTTTTGATTAAATTTTGTTGTTTTATAGTGGGAAGGACGTTTAAGTGCAGGTCTCATGTTCGCCAAAAATCTGATTCTTTCGAACATTGCAAATATTCAAAATATTTTCGGCGTCTTCCTACTACTACAATAATTGTATTATGAAGATAGTTTTTTTCATTAATTAAATCTGTTCCTTAAAGATAATTTTAAAATAAGATAATGTGCAATTTTTCGAAAATTTAAGTACTTTTCGCGTTATTTTGCGTGAAGATAGGACGAGAAAGTACGTGCTTTTTTAGAACAAATCGCTTCTTCTTGTAATAAATTTGGCTCGGCCACGTTACTAAAGACGCCAAAACCCATGGGAGATGGTTGCGACGCCGTTAGAAAACTTTGTGTATTGTAAGCATTTCTTAATTACTCGAAGTGAAATGTTGCCTTCAATAATAAGGACAAGGAACTTGAAGCTAATGGCAATGAAAAGTGCTGTAAATTTAAAGGGAGAAGAATTCACAAGGTGGCAGATATTCTTGTGTTTAAGATTTTTTACGATTTCATCTTGTGTATTGTACATCTTAGGATAGGTTCAGGTACGGGCTCCGACACGAAGAGACCATTAGCAAAGTTGTGCTTTCAATGTTTTTTTCTTTTGTTTAAGTAATCATTGTTTTGTGCATTTTTTACTTGCATTTAAGGCTGGTTAATTTAATTATATTAATTATTAAGCGAATGGAAATGTTTTTATTGTTTTCCCAAAATTTCAACTGAGGAGCCCAAATTCACATGACAACCCATCGACCCTCTAGATCAAGCATGTCAAGGTTGCGGGCAAGATAACAATCTTCCGAGCAAGGTGCGTATACATTTCTCACTTAACAAATAAATTCAACGTAGGACGAAATGCTATCCAACCTTGTCGAATCCAATCTAAATTTCCAAAAGTTTCGCCCCTCATAAGAATATATATATATATATATATATATATATATATATATATATATATATATATATAAACGTCAAATAGATAGCCTAATATTAAACCAAGTAAATTTTAAATAAACTCCAAAATCAAACACCTAACAAACGGAGCAGCGATGTAAAGCTCAAAAATTCAAGGATGCCCATTCCTAAGTATGATAATATTCATGTATTCAAGCCTTGAAAGGCCTCACGGCCAAACAAGAAGTAAATAAATGGAAAAAACGTATAACATTGTGTGCCTAGTTGGCGTCGAAAATTCGTCCGGTCTGCGCATGACGTCATCCGGGGAGCTTGGACGTATCTAAGTGGGCGAGCGGAAGTACAGTAGTTCACCATGCCCGGATGTGCGATTTTTGGCTGTAACAATTACTTCAGAGTAACCAAAAATAAAAATGTAAAATATAATCGTTTTCACTACCTGGTGACATTCGGGAGAGATGGATTCTTGCGTATATAAGCAAAAGTAAGTTTAATATTGAACACGGTAAGTTCTGGGACATGCTTTCTTTCATTACGTACCGACGAAAAAATGCTATTGCCTAATATTAGTTTTGAACTCTTAGATGAACGAACGGCGAAAATCACAATTTACATGGATTAATCAATTAATAATATAAAACTTAATGTTATTAGTTTTATATGTAGCACGAATTTGTTCAATTCATTTTAAAGATGATGATTTCATGGTCCCCCTGAAACAAAAATTATTCGGTTACAATCCTGAAAAAATCTAGAAAACTTAAAATAGATGCAATACCCACAGCAAATTGCCTAGAGAAATAAAGAATTCTGACAAATCTGTGAAAAGAAGAGGGTGCGGAAAAGGACAATGCATCCAATTGCTAAATAAGCGCTAGAAGACAATTCAGATGAGAGCACGACTGTTAACAATTCATATTAGGTAATACTGAAATTCCTGAAATGTGAGTATTTATTTCTGCTTCCGGTTCGTTTGAAATATGATGGGAATGTGCTTAGAAAAACAAGCAAGCTTGAGCAGAATTTGAATGTGCAATTTTTTCAGAATAACAGTGGGTAATTCCCAAGATGATATATAGATTTTGAAAAATCAAGTTTCGTCCTTAGAAATAGAAAATAAAAAAGTTAAATGGAAATTTATAAATTGCGAACAGAAAACAATGTTTAAAAAGTACTGAGGAAACAGACCTACAGGATAGGTTGAAATCCACCTTATCCAAAATTTTTACTCCAAGTCAATTTAAGATGCTACTTAATCCACATCAAAAGATTATTCATTGGTCCCCACGAGACATTGCCTCAGCAACTTTACTAAGAAGTGTAAGTGCTAAAGCATACAGGTATTTTGAGGGTAAAAATATCCATTTCCTGCCTTGTATACCCTTCGATAGTGGACATTATCCTTTGTCTACTAGTAGACGTTTTAAAAATAACGAAAGAAAAGGCAATAATTCTGCCACCCCGTCAATTCTTAGTATCTCTCTTATTTTATGAAATTTGTATTTCAAGTAAAATATGTATAGATTGGAAAGATGAGAAGAAGAAAGTTGGACCTCATTCTAAATATCCATTTCCTGCCTTGTCTACCCTTCGATAGTGGACATTATCCTATAAGGTCTACTAGTAGACGTTTTAAAAATAACGAAAGAAAAGGTAATAATTCTACCACCTCCTCATTTTTTAGTATCTCATTTGATGAAATTTGTATTTCAAGTAAAATATGTATAGATTGGAAAGATGAGAAGAAGAAAGTTGGACCTCATTCTAAATATCCATTTAGTGCCTTGTCTACCCTTCGATAGTGGACATTATCCTTTAAGGTCTACTAGTAGACGTTTTAAAAATAACGAAAGAAAAGGCAATAATTCTACCACCCCGTCAATTCTTAGTATCTCTCTTATTTTATGAAATTTGTATTTCAAGTAAAATATGTATAGATTAGAAAGAAGAGAAGAAGAAAGTTGAATCTCATTCTAAATATCCGTTTCCTGGCTTGTCTACCCTTCTATAGTGGACATTATCCTTTAAAGTCTACTAGTAGACGTTTTAAAAATAACGAAAGAAAAGGCAACAATTCTACCACCCCGTCATTTTTTAGTATCTCTCTCATTTGATGAAATTTGTATTTCAAGTAAAATATGTATAGATTGGAAAGATGAGAAGAAGAAAGTTGGACCTCATTCTAAATATCCATTTCCTGCCTTGTCTACCCTTTGATAGTGGACATTATCCTTTAAGGTCTACTAGTAGACGTTTTAAAAATAACGAAAGAAAAGGCAATACTTTTACCACCTCGTCATTTTTTAGTATCTCTCTCATTTGATGAAATTTGTATTTCAAGTAAAATATGTATAGATTGGAAAGATGAGAAGAAGAAGAAAGTTGGACCTCATTCTAAATATCCAGTTCCTGGCTTGTCTACCCTTCTATAGTGGACATTATCCTTTAAAGTCTACTAGTAGACGTTTTAAAAATAACGAAAGAAAAGGCAATAATTCTACCACCCCGTCATTTTTTAGTATCTCTCTCATTTGATGAAATTTGTATTTCAAGTAAAATATGTATAGATTGGAAAGATGAGAAGAAGAAAGTTGGACCTCATTCTAAATATCCATTTCCTGCCTTGTCTACCCTTTGATAGTGGACATTATCCTTTAAGGTCTACTAGTAGACGTTTTAAAAATAACGAAAGAAAAGGCAATAATTCTACCACTTCGTCAATTTTTAGTCTCTCTCTCATTTGATGAAATTTGTATTTCAAGTAAAATATGTATAGATTGGAAAGAAAAGAAAAAAGTTGGGCCTCATTCTACGTGCCAACTTATAGCAAGGGTACTGGTTGGACCATAGAAAGAACTTATTTGGTATGGATATGAGACACATATGACCAAAGAAATTTTGTTTGAAATAATAATTGAAAATAATTGAATAATAATTGAAAAACGTTTCCATGCAGGTTACGTTGTTGATGCATTGAATTGTGACACAGGACCGAATAATATAAAATTTTGGAAAACAATTGGTTTATACAGTGATGTAAATAAGTGATTTTCCCTCTCCTGTAAATGAAGATATGGAAGTGTACATTTTGCTTAAGCCTCGCCTCTTGAAACTCTTAAGAAAGCATTTCCTTAATAATGTTTTTTTATGATGGGAAACAAATAAATCAAAGTAGCATCAAGCAGCTTTCGGTAGCATCTACACAAGACCTCCATATTGCTCACACCATTACCCCTTATCACCTACAAGTCAAAGATTCAGACGGAAAGTGCGTCCCGCAGCGCAATTTTCTTCAGAAAATTCTAAGGCAATTGAATGGTCTGAAAAAAAAGGGTTTCTTAAAAAATTGTGATTGGGGAAAAAACATCAAGGTTTTTGAAACTTATGAATGATTGGCTTGATATTTTGAATGCCAAAAGTAAATTCGGAACTCGTCCAGGACTCGTTGCATTTGGTGTAAATTTAGAAAATGAACTAACTACAGGAAGCCAGTGACTCAGTATCAATAATGAAAGTTGGAAATCACCATTCGTTAATAACTTTCCAAAGGGAAATTTTTATGATTAATATATCTTTAGTTGAAATGTTTCTTATATGAAAACGAAATATGGAATTGAATATGTTTTAACATATAGAATAAATCAAGGCATTTTGGAAAATTTCTTTGCTTATATTCTTGGAATGGGTGGCTCAAACGACGTACCCACTGCCCTTGATATTAAATATCGGTTGGGATGGTATGTTATTGGGAAACATTCATCAATTGTATTCACAGAAAACCGGAGTACAAAGGATAATAATGAGTTATTGTTAATTTCATCTTTGGAAGAGGCAGAAGAGAAAGAATAGGAAGAAGAGAAAGAATAGGAGGAAGAAGAAGAAGAGGTGGAAGAAGAAGAAGAAGAAGAAGAGGAAGAAGAAGAAGAAGAAGAAGAAGAGGAGGAAGAAGAAGAAGAGGAAGAAGAAGAAGAAGAGGAAGAAGAAGAAGGAGAAGAGAAGGAAGAAGAAGAAGAGGAACAGGGGGAAGAGGAGGGGGAGGAAGAAGAAGAGGAGGAGGAGGAGGACATTATTTTAGGAATAGAAGAATCTCAAGAAGCAGTTTACTGTGAAGAAAAAATTATGGATCACCAACAAAGTTTTAGTGAACAAATTTCAGAAGGCAGAGAAGTAGGTTGTTTCTTGGAGGTTGACACCGTCATTGATTAGAATGTGAATTACTTAAAATAATGGAATTATGTGAAAAAAATATTTTAAGATTCAATTACATTTGAAAGACTAAAATATTTAGCTGGTTATGTAGCATTTCGGTTTGAATTAAAGTTTCCTCATCTTGGTTTGGCAACTAAAGAAATTTCATTATCTGACAGTGAAACGCCCGACTGGATACAGTTCTTATCCAAAGGAAAATTAAAATATCCTTCAGAGGAATTATTTCAAGCAACCAGTGTCATAGAGAAAGAATTTTCTAATTTTCATGAGCAGATTCTCTCATGAAAATAAAATTTTTCAAAAGGTCACCCAAAGAGTTTCAAAACAATTTCCAAATTTATATTTTGATGTTATTCTCTGTCTGGTGGGTACAAGAACGTATATAAAGTTGAGAAATTTGAATAGAAGACATCAAGAGAACGTGAGGACACAAAGGAAAAGAAACAAATTATCAAAATTTGTCAACAGTAAGCATTAATAAGGCACAATGTGTATCGGGCATTTTGTCTATAAAAATTGAAGTAGGGGAAATTCATTGCTGTCATTTATTGCTT
>BLKR01007577.1:0-35015 GCA_011170035.1 Teleogryllus occipitalis
GTGCGCGTGGGGAGCGTGTGCGCGTGGGGAGCGTGTGCGCGTGGGGAGCGTGTGTGCGTGGAGAGCGTGGATGCGTGGGAGCGTGTGTGCTGGGGAGCGTGTGTGCTGGGGAGCGTGTGTGCGTGGGGAGCGTGTGCGCGTGATGAGCGTGTGTGCGTGAGGTGCGTCGGGAGCGTGGGGAGTGTAGGTACGTGGGGATCGAGAGTGCGGAGGGAGTTTAGGTTCGTGGGAAGCGTGGGTGCGTGGGGAGCGAGGATGCGTGGGGAGCGAGGATGCGTGAGACGCTCTATGTACTCAGGTGTACCGTCCATGGGGCTTCCTCCGCTGGGCGAGCTCCACACCAAGGAGATCGGCATCGAGGAGGGACCGGAGGACCTGCATCTGAGCTTTCGCTTCCGCGACCTCTCCGTCACCGGCCTCGAGGACTACATCTTCACGCGCGCCAGGTGAGCCGCTCCCACTTTCGCCCCACGCTCGCCTTCTGGCAATCGCGCGGGAAAAACTAACACTAGTGAGAACTCATTTAACCCGCGACAATAATTGGTAATTATTATCGTGAGAGTAGTGCATGCCATATACTGGGAGGGGGCGGTGTTACATTTCCACTGGAACGTGAATTTGGTGGCGCAGACTTTTACGGTGGCAAGCTGCTTGTGGTTTCCCTCTCCAGATATCCCCCCCACATGTGCACCGTTCCAGCCAGTACAAGAAGTGTATCTGCAATATTTCTCAGTAAATCAATAAAATTTAAGTTATAATATATTTTTTAATTTTTTTAAGTTTCATAATAAGTTTTGTCACAAGCATGTACATGTGCCTCCCTCAGTGGCTCGTTAGTTAGCGTGTTTGCTTTGCATGCCGCAACCCTGGGTTCGATTCCCCACCGTATATAATTCCCCACCGAAGACCAGTATATACTGTGAAGGGATGTCTTCGTGTTACCCATACGAACTCCCTATCCAATGGCTGAGAGGCTGGGACACCGCTGGTCCACCAAGGCCCGTAGCGGACTGTCGAGCATTGGAACAGGAACATGTATATTTGTCAAATTAACAGTTCAGCTGGAAAGAAAGATGCATAAATTTCAGGTAATGCCCTACGATGTTCGAATGATATTTGCAGACCAACGGCATGCTCCTAGGGAGGTGAAGTAGAGGCAATACGTTTGATAAGAAAGCTGCGTTTTAGGTCCAGATATTTCATAAAGATACATTAACTTATAATAATATATTTAATATAAACGTACATTTACACCAATATCATACCAAATTTATTAGTTATTCAAGACCTGTTGATCTTTTGAGGAAAGGGTCTAATCGAGAGGGTAAAAATATGAAATAAAGTTAAACGCTGGAATTATGATTCTGATCGAAAATATTTTATTTTAATTGCTTCTTACCACTACACGAGAAAACATGATGTTCCAATTTTGTAGCATATTAGTGCATATTATTTTTATAAATACAAATACTTCGTAACAATTGGAATGACACGTTTTAATTTGACCCCTCCTGTAGCACATGGGGTACGAGATACATTTGTGTGAGGCGGTCCCGGGTTCTATTCTTGGCCTGGGCAAAAATAGAGCTGTAGCTTTTCATCACAATAGTCTCAGTTTCCACTGCCGTGTGTTGAAATAAAAGCTCCGGCAGGCCAATGGTATCTGTATACAGCGAAAGGTACAGGGCTTCTCGCCACTGACTCTCTTATCCTCAGCATGAATTATAAATAAAAACAGGGCTCAGTACTGGAAACACCGCTAGGAACACCGAAATGTCAAAATATTTCGAACATTTTAAGGTACATGTCCACTCACAGCAAAAATTCCCTAAAGATCTAGTTTTAGCTTTTAATTTTACGACTTTTGTAAATATACATGCAGGTTAAAATAATATCCCAACTATAAAAAAATACATTTTGAGTTATACAAGTTTTTCTTGTGGCACAATCTCAATTTATATTTAATATATTTTCAGTATTCTTTTCTCCAAGGGTTAAAAAATTCTTAAATTTAGAAAATATAATTTGGGATTTATTTTCTTTATCTTTCTTTTGAATGCATCTCTACAAGTATTGTATATAGAATATTATACCTGATTCACATAATAATGTGAAAAAATCTGTAAAATACAGGAAGAGTCATTTCAGAATATCTCTTAGTTCTGAGTTATTGTGCATTTCGTTAATCAATACGCAAGGAAAATAAACTTTTCAAGAGAAGTAATAAAAGTTTGCAAACCTATTAAATAGCCCTACAGCATGAGTTTCACCTTTTCCTTCCACTTCTTGTCTTTCCCTTTCTTTTCCTTCCTCTCAAGTACATTCTCCTGCTTTTTTGATCGCTGGTGTTTTCTGTTGAATAGCTAGTTTTTATTTTTTTTTAGTTTAATATGCTTGCACTCTCAACATCATGTTTCTTCCTAATTCAATGCGCATCTCCTTAAAAACGTTTAGTTTAACTTTAGATCTGACATGACTTGACATACTTCATCCATTACCCCTTATTTTACACATTAACCCTAAATAAGTTTGTTTTGGATATCTTTTACCAATCATGCCATTGAATAATTCTTTGGAATTGCAAGGGGGCGTTGACAGATCCAAGGGGGCTTAAGTCGCTGACTGGAGAAGAATTCTATTGGCCGGCTGCTCTGACAGGTAGTTTTCCGTGGTTTCTCCGATCAACACCGGGCAAATTACGGAGCAGTAACCTAACAAACGGGTCATGGACAGCGCGTGATCTTTCCTTCCTCTTCCTTGTCCTATCATCTCTTCTCTCACACACACACACACACACGCACACACACAAACACACACAAACACACACTAACATGCACTATACTACCACACATTCCGGGAGATCGGTCGGGGACTTAGAACTTGTCCCAGCTGGGGCGGTGCCCCGCTGGTGGGAGATATCTGGTTGGGAAATTCCCACTAGTTGACGTGGGGTAAAATAAGCCTTAAAACCTTAAAAAATTCGAGTTTTGAAAACTTTTTCTTATGCGTTAATTTTTCAGGTGTATTTTGGTGAAAAAATATTTCGATATCTGCAATAGTTTTCCAGTTATGACTTTAAAGGTATGTCGCTGCATAATGTTTCTATTAAAGCAGAAAGGGAAACAAATCTCATGACTCTAACTTCGTCCCTTATTTTCCAGAATTACCGTTTTTAAGATATGTTTCTCTCATAACTCAAAAACTAATAATTTTAAAGCTACGAAACTTTTAGAATGCATTTAACTAAGTATTATCTGCAAACCCAAGGTAAATCATACACTTTAGATCAATAGTTTTTGCGATAAAACATTATAAAACTGAAAAAACTATTAATAATCAATATATTAATTTTGGATTCAAATTAAAAATATGATTTATCGAGAGATCCCAATGATCGAGCAAGGTAATTGTATTGCCAACAAATTAAAAGAAGAAATTTGTAAACATTATTTGAGTTATCAGGGAAACACTAAGTCAGTGCATGAAAAAATGATTGAATTTTAATTTTTCAAAATGAAAAACAAAGTTTTCTTAAGTTAAAAGCAATTTCTGTGTGTCAGTTTATTTTCACTGCTGTAGAGTATGATTTTAACGCAGAAAAAAGTGTAAAAATAATACAAATTTAACTGCTGTAAGCTGTATATTCTTCTTCTTATTCTTCAAAGGCGCTACAACGTTTCTTAGTGAAATGTTTTGGCCTGGTCTACGAAGATGTAAGAAGATATAAGCTGTATCTTTCCCCTTAACGCATCTTGGTTCGCAGAGTGGTGTTTGACCCGCCGTACGTGGAGCTGGCCATGACCACCCCGAACACTCGCTTCAAGGGCAAGTACACCTTCGGCGGCCACCTGCTCGCCCTCAGCATCAGCGGTGACGGCGACGGAGACGTCGATTTCGGTGAGTGGCCCAGCGAACCATCAAGCCACTTCTAACAAATACTTTCATTTTTTTATGTTTTCGTTTACTAGCTGGGGTACCCCATTTCGAACAGACATTTGTTTCATACTGTAATGAATCGCCACTGTGTGTTATTGTATTTCGTCCGTATTTGTCTCCAAGACAGAAATACAAGTAGAGGGACGGCCTACTAGGATAGGAAATCGCAGGTTGGCAATATTATTTTTAACGGAAATAACTAAACGTCTTGCTAAACTCACGATTTTAAACAACTATATTTATGTGCTGTTTTAGCACAACTAGTTTTGAAAATAAACTCGTGGTAAAGTTCATACTATGGAGTTGCGCGTGGCATTTGCCCCTGTTTGTTAGGCAACCTCCTTCGCGCAAGTGTTCGAAAGGTCACGTTCTGGCATAGTGAAGGAGATTTCATGTTGAACACCTTTTCACAGAGGGTTGCGTCAGGGAGGGCTCTTGCACATCGTATCAGTCTTCAGCCAATGAGCTTTATACACCAGATCGCGTCACAGTATTAACGGTAATTTTAAGTACAGACACATACTAAAATTATCACCTCGTTACAAGATATTGAAACAGATTTATGAAGCATTTGTTTTAAATATTGCATCCTGTACACGTTCCTGTCACTTTTGGTTGGCTACTGTTGAAAATTGGTACATTGTACTACTTTCAAAATGTTTCTGAACACTACTCACTCTCCATGGAACATTGCGGCCAGCGTCTGGACTGGCTTTTGTGCCCGTGCTGTGGTCACGTGACGCAAACTGGTGGTGCGCAGATTGAGCAGAATTTTGAAAATGTGCACACAATTCACTTTTCCCCATAGCCCGTCATACGCAGTTTTTAACTGTTTTTTTGACGTAAATAAATAAATAAATAAGGAATTTACTACATGTTCGTTGTAAATGAAAATCGATACTCTCACACGGAATTAAAGTTTGTAATATTTATTCTAAGACACCTGGTTTATACAAGTGTCCGGAGTATTCCGTTAGAAATAAATACACCAGATTCTATGTTCCATTTTATGTAGAGAGGCAGATCCTGTTTAATAAACCTGGATATGCCTGTAGAGATTACTGTTATTAACTCAGATAAATTTTTTGCTTGCAAACATGTGTGTGACTGAGTTATATGAAATGCGTCTACTTCATGTTCATTGCCAAAATTTATCATTTTTTACTCCTCTACAATCCCTAGTAGGTTGTAGCTTTTACTCAGACGTCTGCAAAGACAGAGTTTTATATAGTCATATATAGAGATCAGTGAGTAATACCGCCTGTATGAGTGTCTGAAAACACATTTAGATAGCTATTGATTTTATAATTACAAACGTAATGTTTTCAAATAATGAAAGTGCATTGACAGCTAATATATATCTCACATTTAAACATTATATTATTGAAGGAAAAATACAAACAATAACATGCTAATTATTTTATTTTGAATCTGATTAACCTTTCAAATAGACTTATTCAATTAGAAAAGTAATCTCTAGGTACAAATATCCATTCTTACTTTAAGCCCCCCCCCCAAAAAAAAAATCCTGAAGGAACGCTGTTATTGAAAAAGTGAATAAACCTGGTTGTTGTGTGTGTGTATGTATCTATAGGGCGAATACATATTTTTGTGGGTCCTTGACTGCGAAAGATTGGTTTACGGTAAACAGTTTCTTGTATTGCACTATTAATATTCAGATTCACATGAATCTGAATACTCGTAGAAAGATAAATTAGTTGGATAAGTACTAAACATGCGAAGCCCTTTGTATACTGAATTCTCGCCAACTGAGGAAACTTGCACTACGTCGTTTAATATTTTCTATTAATTTTTTCCTGAAATGAAACATTAAATTTTAAGTATACTACAGGCCCTAGTAATCACACTACTTTCTTTTAGAAAACAAGAATACATGTTCGCATATATGACATTCTTCTCGAACTACTTGTGGTGCTGGTTACAGGCGGTCTCAACGTCACACATCGCATCTACCTCCAGGAGGAAAAACGCGACGGAAAAGTGTTCTGGAAGGTGAGAGAGTACCTGTATGACATGCAACCGGAGACGATTAAGGTCGACTTCAAGAATCTCTTCAATGGAAACGAGGAACTTGGTGAGTCAGAACTCAAGGAACTAGGTGATCCAGGATCAAACTCAAAGAATATAATTGTCATCCTGTGTAAGAAAAATTTCTTGCACAGGATTTTTTTTAAAACATTTTAAAACATGACATTTATTGCCTTAGAAGGGATGTTAAATAAAATTTCAACTTGCCATAAGACTTTGCTTTTCGATTCCATATTTTGCTGTACTAAGTAAATGGTTATGAACAGTTTAAATTCAATACGGGAGACATTTGTCAATAATAATAATTTTTTCAATGCGATTGAATAAATTCAAGCTTCATTTCTTCATTGACTATTTGGAGCGCATCTGAGCAGAATTCCTAACGACTGGAGAGAACATTATACAGCCGTGTCCAGCAGTCTTCATCGTCTCAATGTTTCTTCGACAAAGCCACTGGAATGTCATTGGGATATGGACGGGTAGTCCAGAATAATGGAAAAAGCATAAACATAGAAAACACCCTGATGGCTCACTATTTCAACGTCATAACCCAGTAGCAGATAGTTGTATGAAGGAGAGTGAATTGTTATAGATAAACGCGAATGTCAGAATGGAAAGAGAAACGGAAAAATTCCGAAAAAAGTTCTTATTTTTAAAATAAGATATTACAAAAGAGGTAAAATATTTATTATAAAAATAGATATTTGTAGAACCAGATTCATGTTTAATCGCTTTTTAGACTTACAAAATGAAGACTAATTAGATATAATTAATGTTTTGTGTGAAATATACAATCCACCAGCGAAAACCCGTCATGTTCTCATTTTATAATAAGATATTAAAAAATTAGAGAAATGTTCATTACCAAAATAGAAATTTTCCACAACCTATTTCATCTTTAATTGCTTGTTAGTCTTACAAAATTATGACTCATTAAATATAATGATATGTTTTCTGTGAAATAGGAATCGTTCTTACGTCAATCAGCGGTTTTCACTAGAAATTGCAATTTGTTCTTGTAAGAATTTTACTTCTCGCACGAAAGGAGCTAAAGCAAATAATAAACACAAATGTTTTTACATTATTTTCCTGTTCGAGGAAACCAACAGGTAATAAAAACAACATATGTTGCAGGGACGTACGCGAACAATTTCATCAACGCCAACTGGAGACCTTTGTACTACTTCTACCGCCGCGGGACGGTGTCTGCTTTCGGCACTCCGATGAAGGACTACGCCAACACCTTTCTATCACATGTTCCTCTGTCAGAGCTCTTCTCTTCTTGAATAAAGAATATTATTAAAACAATCTCATGTTGACGCTTATTTAAATTTCCTTTTATTTGAATATCTAAACTATTATGAAAATGATGCCAATTTTCTCAAATTCATCTCTTATTCGCTGAAATCGAGCCGGAACAGAAGAATCTTTCTCCAACAAAGGTTCTTTAATTCCAAGTGTGTAGTTTGTCAGAGGGTATAAGTTTATAGTTCTGTTGATCGTAATCGACTGATTTGAGACAAATTTCTGCTCAAACAGTGCATTTGGACTAGCACTTCGCGGCCATCCACTCCCCTTAATTTGTGTCGTTGCCGTCGCCATTATACTCTACCATCAACTCTACGCCATACACTCCTGGCTATCTTGAATGTAAATTTGACTATATGGTTTGTAAATATCTTATCCCAAAGTAAGTTTGTGCGTTCACTGCCAGGGGGACATTTCGAACTACCCCCTGATTTTTTAATTCCGAAGTGCTTGTAAAGGAAAATCCATGCACAAAATTTCAGTTACTCATATGAACTGGAAATAGTTTTAAAACTTCCCTTAAATTATCGGTTAATGTAACATGAAACGACTTGAACCGGCGATGAGCACAACTCTATTCTATAGTGTCACGTAAGTGTGGCAAGTGGTATTGCTGCCTTCTGTTGGAAATTGTTTTCTTGAAATGCAACAGCCTCGCTAACGAGTATTGTCAGTTTTCTAGATGACGATTGTGTGCCTTCTGAACGATTTTGATACGCCAGCAAGATAGAGTATTCCGAAATAAAGCTTTCAGTTCTACTTTATCAGTAAAATTTGCATTACACTTTCTCTAATAACGAAACCTGATCTTAATTATAAGTTTTTAAAATAATTTTTTTCTCAAAAACCGCTCCAATTTGTTTCTACATACTATTTATTATAGCCTTACAAGGTAGAAAAAAAACTTTTATACGAAAATATCCGCTGGAGGTGCCACGATAAAATTGTGTATGGCACAAAAAATACGTGAAAGTAGGTGATAGTTTTTGTTGACTCGTGGTAAACATTTACCGAGTTTCTTGTTTGAAATTTTCATTTATTTATTTAATGCAGGATTTAATATATATACTTCCTAAAGACACTGAGGAATAACTTCCTTCCGAAAATGCCCATGACGAAAGATGTTTTCTTCACGTCTGGTATTCTCACAATTTATTTTCAATTAAACTAATAGGCGACAAAAATTAAGAAAATGTGAAAAAATGTACGTTTTGAAATAAAACAATTTAGTCAATACAAATATTACACGAGAGGAAAATAAACCATTTTATTTATGGACAAGATCTGTAATATTCTAAAATATTTTTACCTTCTCGTAAACGTAGCGTAGATAAATTATTGTAATTCTACAGAAAAAAGTACAAACTTTTCAGCAGGAAAACTCGATATGTGAGTTCCTGATATTGAATAACTGATATTTTCTTTTTCCATTTAGTAAAGTATTTACTGGAATTTTAAGTAAAGTTAGAGTTAGAACATTGCCTAATTATAATATATGTTTACAAGTTCAAGGAAGTAATTACACATTTTTTCTAGTTATTGAAGTTAAGAACCTTCAAAAAACCTAATAAATGGCTTGTGAAGAACCTTGAAATGTTCCATTCTGTCAAGCAAAAACCTGTTGACTGCCCGAAGATGTAATAAAGAAATTACTTCATTAACTTGACGCTAGTTTTCCGACACTTGCGACACGCACACCTTTATTTCCTTGCATGCGTTAGAGTGCAACAAACCTTGTAACCTACAGCTCAGTGTCTCTTTGACTTTATCCTGTGCAAGGTGTAAAAGAAGACGTCCAGAGATCGTCATGTATTTCAAGCCTTCGAGCAGTTACTGGTAAATTTTTTTATGATAAATTACCAATTCTTTATACCTACATTTGTTCTCTATTTGTGCTTGAATTTATGTCTCTGACTTCGCGGGAGAATTTTATAAATTTATACAGCATATATTTCCACTTATCGCAAATACCGTAATTTGTAGTCCATATACGTTTTTGAGACATTCTACTTTAAATCTTTTACGGCAACATTATATTTCCTTATATTATGAAACTCTGTGAGTGTATGTGTGTTACCCCTAAAAACATTACCCTCACGTATCAAATGATTTATTTCGCCTGCCAAATTGGACAGTCTGAGTATGTCGCGAGTGTATGAAAGTGCGTCAGTTCAAAATGATTGGTAACTCACGACTCAAAGTCATCAATAATGTGAGCTGACTAGAGTCTTCCCATTTCTAACCATGTTACAAATATCATCTGTGTTCCAAAGAACGGCATAAGTTTGTTAACTAACGAATGTTACTTATTGTCTTTTTTATTCCAATAAGTCTCAAAGGATATAGCCGAATAAGGCGGTGAAAAGTGACCCCAAACCAAATCAATAATCCTGATGTTCATATGAAAGAGAATACAAAATTACGAAGATTCACAAAAAATCAGCATCCTAGGGCAATCTGTTGCAGAGATACAACGATAAACGTGTTTTGCATGTTTCTTTTCTCAGCATCTATTGCGTGTATCAGGCTAAAAAATTGCAGAGACGGGGAAACGTAGTTTAATTTTAAGATATTTTTGTCAACGAATTTTGATGCAAAATTCATATAGAAAAAAATTGAAATTCATTTTTGACGTGATAACGTTAGAGTAATGTCTCAGTTTTTTCCCTTAAATGGGTCAATGGGTCTTATAACATTTTTTCAGATTTTCAAGCAATATGGACGGTAGTGAAAAAAATTAAAACCATTTTTTTCAGTTTAAAAATTTTAAATTCGCTCCTAAATGTGGCTGAAAAACTGTTTAACCAGTATTTAAAAACAAATTTAAACACGACATATGAACTCTAAATTTTATAGGTACTACATCGATTGTGCATCAAACTCAATCGGAATATCCTTGATGGAAAGCATGGTGGAAATACATGGTCGAAAGACATGGGTGGCCTTGTGCATCCGACTTCAGCCAATGAGCTTCATGCACCAGGGTCCGTCATAATATTACATTGAATTTTAAATACCAAAATTATCGCTGTTTACAAGTCACTGAAACATAAGCAGATAAGTACTTTTTTAAATATTACATCTTTTATTGCAATTACCCTTTCATCGTGTTATTTTTGGTCGGTCACCGTCAACAATTGTCCATTTATGCCACTTAAAAAATGCTCACTTCTTGCAACACTTCTTGCACTCCATGAAACATGGCGGCCGACGTCTGGTATTGCTTTTCAAACGAAGTAGTCACATGGTTCGTGACGGAAACGGGTGCTGTGCAGAACGAGCAAAAATCGAGCCCACCCACCTCTTTCCACCATGAGCATATCGGAGGGAAACGATATTGTCAACGTGCGAAGGGAAGTGGCACCCTCAGATGCTGCTCCCACATAGCTGCGATCATTTAAACACACATTTGGCACACGCTGGTTACTTGGCGAAAATTGTTAAACAGGTATTTTTAAATAGAAATGTTGAAAAAACAGAAGTTTTGAGTGGACTATTTATAAACAAATGCGTGATCACAGTTATTGAAGAAAGTGACAATGATTAATTGTCTATGATTGTCTAAGAGTCAATGATTAATAGATTCTCCATCTAGAACTAAGAAATTTGATTTACATTAGAAACAATAGATAAATCTAAAAGTAAAAGGGGTTTGATAATTTTATTTCAATAATATAAATACTTTCCAAATAAAACAAACATTTGTCAGCAAAAGTTCTAAATCATCCTGGTAGGCTATACTTTTCAATAATTTTAATATAAACTGTTTAGTCATTGGTGAAACAAGTTTTTTCTCACTCAGACAAAGTGTGTTGTACAAAATTAGATCTTTAAAAAAGGTTAGGTAGAATATTTTGAAAAACTAGTTTTTGTGTCATTTGCACTTAATTTTATGCATTTTTTTTCTCAAAAAAACTATTTTTTTCTTCAAATAGTTTTTTTACATTTTCGCCACGTATGTATAAAGTGGCGGTAAAAAATATGGTACTAGTCGCATTTTCCGGTATTGGTCTTTTCTTCGAAAACTCAAAAAATGCAAAACTACAAAATTGAAGATAAGATTTATTGCCTCAGACAAAGTATGTTCTGAAACAGCTCATTAAAAAAGGTCATACACATTTGTTTGAAGTAGTAGATATTTTCGCGAAATTTCTGCTTGACATTAATGAAATATATACAAGAGTGCCGCCAACTACGGGCCACCAGAAAAATTATCGAACAGAAATGGATCTAAAGGTTATGAAACCGTCCCGATTCTCCAAACAAAACGCGCGAAAATCTGCATTCGATATTGACTATGGCTTGTTATTTTGCAGAGGAGTTTTTACGTTTACAATTTTCCACATTAATGAACTAATTGCAGGAAGTAAATTGTACCCTCAAAATTTCCTTTTCCTTTCTTTTGTGTTACTCGCAGTGCACACACATTGACGTTAAATATTTTGGTAACAACAGTAACATTTTCCTTTTGTATATTTTTTGGACACAATGCTCTCAGTGAAAGAGTCGGTGTCTATTTACGAACCGAAAACTTTTCACAATTATAAATGTACTTAAGATCTGAAAAGTGACCTTTAAAGTTTCCACTACACTTTCATCGTTAACCTTAGGAATAACAAGCAACTGAACTTAGTCTGATTTATCCAGTAGTTCCTCACATTTTTCAGTACGTAGAATTATGAAAAAGTAAAAAGAGATCTCTGTTTGGTATTACAGGATTTGATACCTTAACTTTCAATTTACCTAAACATTCATACATTTTCCTCTTTACATTATTGTTGTCCAATATCATGCACAGTGCATGAAAACCTGTTCACCAAGAAAATTTAATACAGCCGGTTATCTGTTACAAGAAGGTTGTATTTAAGTTCATTATTGGAAACAAAGCCACCACTTATTACTTTCTCGTGTACGTATGTATATACGGAGTAACATACGCAGTATAGAGAAAGTTATGTAATACTGCTGAAAGTTATGAAAAAATGCGTATTTTCGGTACAAACAATTCATTGACGAGTCATGATAACGAAAAGATAGATAAATTCAGTTGCTAAATTATCATTAACGAACTATATATTAACGAACACGTGGTGTAGCCAGAATCCCTATTTTGTGGGTTCTTGATGCCGAAAAACAAATTGAAAGCAAATGGTTCGTCTATTCGTCTGTGAACACTACTAGCGCCTAAACCATGTTAAGAATTTTTCCAAATTGAAAAAAATCCTATCCAACTAGCTCAAGTTGAAGCTTTGAAATTTTGAAAACACATTCTTTAAAATTTGGGGGCACTTTACATGAAGTCCCCCGGACATTTTCAAAATTTTGTGTGAGGGAGAGAGAGAGACAGTGCTTGGTGAACTGATGAATGAATGTATTTGTGATCACGGCCTTCTCGAATGCTAAGATGGGAAAATATGAAGAACTGACTTAAGAAACGCGTCGCATAAATGTCGTGCTGTGAGAGTAGATGGTAAATAGTTAATTTTGTTTCGGTAGCTACCTCACGTGCAAGAGAAAGAAAAAGATGCAGAGCACCCTTGAAATACAGTGCAACGTGAATTCCGTACTCTTATGAGGGCCTGGTTATATTCCAATGCCATTCTCGAGGATTTGATTCATTGATTAGTGATTCCGGGCACGTCAACTGAGGTCATTACTTCCGTAAGTGTAATGCATATTTTTCATCTGGAGGAGGCGGTGATCTTCCCCCATTGGATGGCGAGATCCGGCGTCGATCTACCGTCGACTTGCGGGGTTTTACCCAACCAGGCATCTTCCACAAGCATTCGCCTGGTGTTGATCGGAGAAACCACGGAAAACTACTGATCAGAGCAGCCGGCCGCTAGAATTCTCCTCCAGACAGCGACTGAATTCGACCTAGCTGAAAAGCTAGGGTCGAAAACCCTGTCACCGTCTCGACTTGAACCTAGGACCTCCCGGTCAGAGGCGCTGCAGTGACGTCAGTTGATGCACTGAACTACCACTCCCGGTGTGCCGTGCTGTGAGATCGCCGTGCTGTGTTGAAGGCGTGCTGAATGAATGAAGGCGTGCTGATGTGTGAATGGCGTCTTATGTGAAAGCCTTGCTGTGTGAGTTGTGGTCAATGCCTAATTTTTGTCGTAGGCCTCGTGAGCGCCCGGGCAGAGGTGTCTGGCCCGGGAATCGATTGACTATCTCGCTGGCGTTGGCGCTGGTGCTGGTGCAAGTTGAGGTTACGGGCGCCGAAGATGCCCTGCGTGAGTATTTGTGCCGAAACTAAGAACAATAGATAAATCGATATTTTCAAAATATTTGTACAGGTGATTTATTTATGTTATAATTAGGGAACGGATTTCCATGTAATTACATGTTTTTACAGGAACTAGTTACCTGAATTCAATTATATTTTTTAGAGTTTATAAAGCATTTTGAATGAATTAGAGCTATTTTTATTTCATATATTTTTACATATTTTGGTATAATTACATAATTTTACATATTTTAACTGTTACGACATATTTCTTACATATTTCGCTATATTTTAATATCTTTATACGTCGAAACGAAACACTTGAGATGCGCGTTTGTAATATTAGTTACGAAATTATCTTCCTTGTAAACCAAATGTAATGCTTTTATTATCACTATATATGTGCCATGAATTGTCAAATTTACCCCTCCCCCTCTCTACTGCGTAATTGCGAGTCAAGAATGAGAGGATTTTTATGAACAAATTTAATTTATTCCATGTGCTTGCTCATGTTTCAAACAGCAATTTCGTTACTCGTTCAAAAAACTAACAAAAATTGTTACAGAAAATTGTCTTGCCGCGTTGGTTAATTTTGTGGGTGGGGTATATACCCTTTAACCCCCTCCCCTGGGATTCATCACTCACTACCCGATACTACTATTCACTTGTACACCGGCTCCTCTTAAACACTGTAATATACACTATGAACGTATTTTATATTTCGAATGAAAGTGTTATATGTGGTAAAGTCTAGTGTACAATTACTAGAGTAGAGATAGAACCTACTTTCAGCCAAGAACTGATTGGCAACGTTCTATTGTCGGAAAATGCTTGTAGAAAACAATTTTATACACTATAATGAATTTTTATTTTACATATTTTATATTTTTTCTTACATGTTTTGGAAAAAAAATATATATATATATATATATATATATATATATATATATATATATATATATACCACTGTATTTTATCCTGTAGATTTCACCAGATTCCTCCTACGCAATGAGTAGAGACCTCATTATATGCAACATAAAAAGGCCGAAGTATGCATGAAAAATGCTTAAAAATAATGAAGTAAAGTGTACAACTTAAACAAAACACAAGTAAATAATTTAACACTCTGGTGTATTTTTTTCTTTTTTGGAGTACTCTTATCAATGTACAATCATTTTACCTTGATGGTCTAAAATGAAAAAAGAATATCCGAGTGTTAAATTACTAATATTATTAGTGGCAATCATATGTATTTTAATGTTTAAAAGAAACAATTAATTTTTTGTTTGCTTTTAAAAGAACAGGCATGGCTCCTCACTGCATAAAAGTATAAGTTATTATTAGAAGTTAAAAGTTTCGTCGCGAGCTTATCTTGTTCAACGGTGTGAATAATGATTTTAATAAGCTGTTATATTTGATTACTTTTTTCTGCGCACAAAACACTTTCCTCAAAAACTGCCAATATATTTCCACAGTCATAAGTACATATTCCAGGACAATCTATTTACGACGAAACATGGTTTTCATTCGGAGGCTTCGGATACTCCAAATTGGCACGTGTATACGAAAGAAAGACGATGGAAACGAACACAAAATGAACATTGCTTAGAAAGTTATTATCTTGAAAGTAACGGTGATACATACGGTATCTAGCGAACACCACCAATTGGTGATACTGATTTTGAGTAAAATGTGCTAACCTCTGGAAAATATACTAAATATGCAAACACATAGGCAAATATGCACGTGCATATAATTCAGTCTCTACTAATGACTAACAAAAGTGCATTCAGCATTCGCGTGCATGCGTCTTGTTTTCTGAATTCCGCTAATTGTCATTAAAGCGTTAATTACGTTATTTTCCTTTCTTCGGCATTTTCGTTAAACACTTACGGGACTAATAATCTTAGCAGTTGACGTGCCGGGAAAGACTAAGTAACCAAACACTCATTACCCTGATGTGTTACTAGTGGGCGGAGCCTTCAAAGTGTGCAGCCGCAGCGATCCGCAGCTGGAGCAGTGCATCCTGGACTCTCTCAACGGCGCCAGAGACAAGCTCGCCAACGGTAAGTTACTAAATGATAATCCTAGTTGAGGCAAATAAATCCGCTTCTCCAATTTAATGATATTTTTCATCCATCAACCTTTGATATAAGAGTATTTCAAAACTCTTTTCTAGCATTGATATGACTTACAATTCCTTCCTTAAATCCTTCGGCAGAATTCAGCTGTTTCCCATACAAGTTGTTGATTAAGCACGCTATTTCCCTAACTCCCCTTTCTTGATATTTAAAACAATAGAAACAAAAATCAAATTACGAAGATTTATAATTTGTATTAATTTGTTATAAATTAAGTAAAATTACAAATACGTTTAATGTTTAATTGTATGACATATAAAGTATTTTTATTTTGAATAAAATGTATTATTCGATGTATAATGAAGATTTCCCACAATACTGCGATATTTTCTATTACTTTTTATCAATTTTGACAATTTTACATATTCTATATATAAAATTGTTTTTATATATTTTGAACTGTCATACCATATGATATTTGTAATGTATATGACTTATTTTACTAATTAATTCTGAATTAATTCAACCTGGAGAGTCCTTAACTAATAACCTACTATATCACTTACTCATTTGTGTTGAATATTTAGTAGGTAGTAATAAGTAGTAACAAAAATTACGTAGTCAGAAAAAGTTTTTATAAATATATTTTAAATAATAGTTTAATTAAAAGTATTTAGTGATCAAATAACACAATTTCACAGTCAACTTAAAACTTTTTTGTGTTTAATGTTCAATAAAATCACTTGTTAAGTATATAGAATAATAAAAATGAATTTCAGTAGAACCTATTTTAAAGTTAGCGTCACTTGATTCATTTCATTAAGTCCTAACTTATCAGTAATGACTATAATTATTTAAGGTAAAAATTTAATTAAAAATTTTATGACATATACTACTGAACCGTGACTTATAATATTACTTTAACGATTTTCTCAAGTTGTACTTTTTTTTCAATTTTTTACTTATTTTCCCATTGGTTCCATGACCGGGCCCCTTGACTTGTGGGGCCCAGAGCAATCGCCCGGTCTGCCCATGCGTAGCAACCGGCGCTGGTTCTCTCTTTAACTCTTTAATAGTTTATATGTGGCATGGAAACACTTTTGCAGGTATTCCTGAGCTCGGCCTACCTCCTCTAGAACCACTTCGAGGGCTCACACTGAAAATGCACGAAGGAGTAGAAGACTTCAACTTTCAGCTCACGTTCGAAAATTGCAGTTTTATTGGGCTCTCAGACTTTGTCGCTACAAAAGCCAAGTAAGTAGTGCTATTAAACTGAATGGGCGAAAACTACCATCACTATGTTTTTCCATAGTCTGCTACGCATGCTAACGCACTGCTAATCCTTTGTACGCCTTCCTTTGGAAGGGAAGTAAAGCCGGCTGTCCCATGTAGTAGATATACTGCATGTAAAAGATCCTCAAGCCTAAAAGAAGCCTCTGAGCGAAATTGAGATCCGCCTGTTTCGTCGCCCAAAATAATACGTCCTTTCTCCGCTAGGTGGTGAAAGGAGCGTAGCGAAATTTGCGTGGTTAGACGGAAGAGCGGGCCTGATGGCCCGAGTCACGCCACGTAAAATAAGGCATTAACTAACTAACGCATGTGTTTAGTAACGAGCGATGTATGCTGATTGTATCGTTAGAGAAAGACGACGTACACTGAGGTGACAAAAGTCATGGGATACCTCCTACTGTCGTGTCGAACCTCCTTTTTCCCGGGGAAGTGCACCAACTCGACATGGTATGGTCTTAACAAGTCGTTTGAAGTCCCCTGGAGAAGTTTTGAGCCATGGTGCTTCTTTAGACGTCCGTAATTGCGAAAGTGTTGCCGATGAAGGATTTTGTGGACGAACTGACCTCTCGATTATTTTCCATAAATCTTCGATTGCGTTATCCGTGGTGAGAGATTATTCCTGAAATTAGGTGTTCTTGACAATGTGGAGCTCGAAATATTGAATTACGTAACGATTTACAGAATGGAATGTCCCATGCCTCTAACTCCAACTACCATTCCGCATTCTAAACTTCCCAATTCTCGTTCTGCGGCCATAATTACGTCAGTAACATTTTCATTTGAATGTATGCATCGCATGAGTACAAATGAAAACTCTGCCAATGCACTGCCTTTTATGACTTTTGTACGCGATACTACTGCCATCTGTATATTTGCATATTGCTATCCCATAGCTTTTGTCATTTCAGTGTAGTAATAATTTTAATCATTTGTATTGCAATTATTGTAAGTGAAAGAATAAGAAGACTGGTAATCGGTTGCTTAAACAACTGTGAACGAATTCCAAACAAAAGTGTAGGCTTCCGCGAGGGGAGTCAGTATCTGATTGACTGGTTGAAATACTCGGCGTTGGAGGCAAATATTCTACAGTCGTCTCTCTGACAGCTAAGTAGATACTGATTTCCAAATGATATATCGGTTCACGAATTCTAAGCAGTTGTTCAACTACCTGGATTGACAAATTACATTGTTAAAGAATTAGAAATCAATCTTCAAATGATGCATTTGCTGAAATATTATTTATTCCGTTTCAGGATGCAGTTTTCACCCCCGTATTTGGAATTGGTCACCACAATTAAGAACATGACCCTTAATGGTCATTATCGAATTGCAGGTTCTATGCTTACCTTACGAATAAATGGGAATGGAAATGGATTCGTTAGTTGGGGTAAGAATATCAATAGTCTTGATGATTTATGAATACAGTACACACTGTACCTATTATTATACTGAGTGCGGTAACTTATACAGTATAATTCAAAATTATTTTGTGTTTCAACAATGTAAAAATAGAGAGAAGAATTTGGTTCTAGGGCAAAACTATAGATGGAATATTTTCTGTATACGTTTTGTTGGTGGGGAACAAGAATGGGTAGTATCCTGTCTATAGAATGCCATTAGAAAACGCCTTTATTAAATATCTTTCTTAAAACTGTTTATTTTAACTGATTCTGCACAAAATGTCGGAAATCTTTTGGATACTATTCTAATAGAATTTGGCTACTATTCTAAATCATTTGATTCATCGTTATTTCTTTTTCTGAACTATAATCAAGATACCGGTTTCGATAAACTATTTTGTCCGATTAAGATTCGTATTCTGACCTTTAATACAAAAGCTGTCTGGTTCTATTTGAAAAAACTATGACTTTTTGAGGTCTCAAACATTATCAAAGGATTTTCTTCCGGAAAGGGAATAAAGGAAATAGTAGTCCATTTATAGGAAATAAAAGAACCGCACTACGACACTACTTGTAAAAGCTCATTCTCAGAAAAACGTTAGCGACAATATCACGAGAATGATACAGGAGAACACCGTTCAATCGTAGTTGGTGAGATAGCTAGCCAGTAAGCGACAGAAAAACTATCAGTAATGCACAATCTGTAATTTCTATTGAATTAATGTAAAAGAGCCAAAATCAACCGCGAAAAGATCTAGCAAAAATCTAAAACATCCTTAAATAAACGAAATGAGCTTTTATTTGTTTTGTTGTATTTAAAGGATTTCTTGTTCTTCTTTTTGGAAATATTATTTTAATGATTCAATGTGTCACCATCTATCAGTACAAGTAGTGATTTTGTACTAGTACTACATAAAATATCTCTACACATAAAATACTTGTTTTTATGTTCTTCTGAGGAGGACAAAACATTCCATTTCTCACACGTATATCTTCACGTTTTTTATTATTATGAAAGTTTTTGAGATATTCCATGCCATAAGAGCTTTTGCATTTGTGCACGCTGCGCTGAAACAGCATGCTTGTGTGTGTGTGTGTTTGTTTGTTTTTATGCGTGGTACTGTGATTGTGGGTATATCTGTACGTTTCTGTCAGATTCCCTGTACTGTCGTGTATGTGTGCATTTGTAAACTTTTTGTTTGAGTAGTGAGCCGAGTATGAAAAAGTGTGTGCTGCGCTCGGTGTTCTGTTGTGTTGCTTGTGTATGTGTGCATTTGTAAATGTTTTTGTTTGAGTAGTGAGCAGAGTACGAAAAGGTGTGTGCTGCGCTCTGTGTACTGTCGTGTTGTTTGTGCATGTGTGCATTTGTAAACGTTTTTTAGTAGTGAGAGGAGTACGAAAAAGTGTGTGCTGTGCTGCGCAGGCGGCGACGTGACCCACCGCCTTCGCCTGGAGGAAGAGACGAGAGGTGGGGAGGTCTACTGGCGAGTGGCTGACTTCTCTTGGACCGAGGACATCGTCCGATTCCGATCCGAATTCAAGAACCTCTTTCGAGGGAATAAGCGCCTCGGTGAGCTAATAGTCACTCAAGTAGACGTAGTGAAAACTTTTCCATCCCGAGAGAAAATTGAGAGTGAAGATTTTATAGAGAGTGAAGTAGTAGGCTTCCACAGCTAGATATTGGTTTAGTGGTGAGTTGTAGTTGACATTTACATAATTGAAATGATTGAAGGCGTTGTCATTGTCAACAATATTATTTATTTCAATAAGAGCAGCTTTCGATGGCTTAGCCATCATCATCAGTTTTCTGCTGTCTGGAAGTCTGGAGTCGTTTTTGTGACTTCGTACTGTGACTTTGTACTTCGAGTGCGTTGTCGAAGGAAGTAACGTGTCCCAGCAGGGACATGTGGTGAGGCAGATAGAGCGACAAGTGAAGAGAAAGGAACAATGGGAGTAATGCAAGGATTTTGTTCATGGGAGTGTCAAATTGGGTCCGAAAGGAGTCCGTAGGATGGAAGAACTAAAAGATGTGTATGGGGAGAGGGGATTGGTTTTGAGCAGGATCCTGCCGTGAATGTGGAAGGATGTGTTTTGTAAGTTGGCTAGTTTTCCGGTAAGGTTCAGGTGAAGACTATACCGGGTGAAGATTTATTCTGAGAGAATGTTTAGCTCAAATAGGTTAAAAGTGTCTCTCTAAAGTAATTTTTATTCTTGTTTGCGTGTCTAAGTTTTTGCACAGTTTGGTTTTTTATGCCAGAAGAGTAGAGTCAATACTATTAAGTTAATATTTTAGGCGGCATGTTGTTGATTGTAAATATTGTTGTTCAGATGTAAAGCGACTACCCAAATCAATGTCAATGAGGGTTTCTTGTATGGAAGCCCAACTTACATATGACGTCGGCAAACTTTCCTTTGGGTTTAAACACATCTCTGAAAGATAAATTGGATACAGTTTTCCATTAAGCAGGGAGATTTGTCGCCAATGGATACCATTTAACTTAAGTATCTTTCTGGTGAGATGAGTGGTTGTGTCTTGATCATTGATGAGCCAGGTTCCGCATCTCTACGTATATTTGATGGTTTGTGCTTGATAGCCTGGTTGGTATATTTGATGGCCAGGATGCATTGGTTTGTGAATGATCATGTCGATAATTTTAGGGGATAGTCAGAACTGGGAAAGCAAGAAAACTCATTGTCGTAATATAAAATATATTTTAAGTCGTGTTTGGTAGAGATCGTGTTTTTCCTTTCGCGGATAGATGGTTGACAGGTTCCACGGTGTTGACTATTGTTGTTCAACAGCCAGTTCTGTGAACAATCTCGTCGGGCTGGTTGAAACCCATGTTCTTGTTTTTCTAATCTTTCGTTCGCGTAAGTAAGGCGTTTCGTATTTAAAGGAGTTTCGTATGTAAAAGCGTCAAGATCGGCTTTGAGAGTAGACAGTGGGAATTTGAAGCTGAAAAGGTTGCTCAGGGCATCAACTGATGTCACTGCAGTGCCTCCGATACGGAGGTTCTAGAGTTCGTGACTCAACGGTGACAGCCTGAGAGACTAGCTTGTCAGGTAGGTCGAATTCGGTCGCTGTCTTGAGGAGAATTCAAGAGGCTGGTTGCTCTGATCGATAGTTTTCCGAGGTTTCACCGATCCATACCGAACAATGCCGAAGCGTGTAACCTAACAGGCCATGGACTGCGCGCGATTATCCCTTCCTCTTCCTTGTAATGTCCTCAGCCCTTCCTTACACAAACTTATACTCACATTCACTGTATAATCACACATGTCGGGAGACCAGCCGGGAAGCTTATAGCTTGTACTGGATGGAGCTGTTGCGAGGTACCTGCCCGCTAAAAATCTTTGCAAGTCGACGTAGGTCGGCGTCGGATCTAGCCAATCAGCAGAGGAAGGTAACAGCCACCTCCGTAATAAAAACATGCAGTACACTTACGAGGCTAATGATTTTAGTATTTGACGCGCCCGGAATCAGTAATCAGTCAATTAATCAATACAAAATGTAAAGCGAATACTAGGGATGTTACCTAAGCTAATATATTTTACATTAAATGTATTAATTTATTTAATTTGAATTACATATTCTTTCCTAAGAAGTAAAAGCTATGAGACTATAATTTAAATGACTGTAAAAATGCGAAATAATTTTAATGCATTCAAAGTAATAGATTTTAGCTGCAAACTAATAAATATATTTAGAAGTTTATGACTACTGCAGGGCTTATATTTTACTTTGCTTCATGGGTATCAGAACAAATGTTACATACTTCTAGGTCTTGGAGAAAATGGTCACCTTTTTGCCAATGGATCGAAAATGATATTTTATATTTCGGGGATACTTTACGTGGAGCTTCAAACACACTTTCAATTTTGTCCTCAGAAGTGACTCCAAAGTTTTAGATTAAATTTTTGTATCGAATGAAGAAAAGTACGCATATAAAAATGCTGCAGGTCCGATTTTAATCGAGTTCTCTGATATTGCAAAAATTTCAAAAGTTTTAATTTTTTCAGCGTCTTCCAACTACTATAAAATTGAAAAGGAATACTTTTTCAAATGAAAATTGTTCTGCACATTTATTCTTGAATTAATAGCATGTACAATTTTGAAAATATTATTTTTACCGCAATTGTGCGAGAAAAATGGGCATTTAAAAACTAAGATTTTCTGAAAAGTAGCTCAAATTTTTCTCTTACTATTTCTCAAAAGTATGCATATAAAAATTACGCAAGACGCATTTACAATGAACTTTTGAAAATTGCAAAAGAACGTTAGAAAGCCAGAATGCCAATATGTGATGTTATGGCACCATTAATTTTAAAATACTGTAGTGGCTTGACTGACGTCGAACAACCACAATATCAAACCAGAAATATCTTGTATCACCTGCAGTTTGTACACTTCCCACAGACAGCACGAATAATTTTTTGTCCGAGGCTGCTCCCATAATTTTCCTTATTCACATCGTTTTCCGGCATCTTCGCACAACTGTGTTTCGGTGTATAAATCCGGACAACTTTACAATTTTTATAGCCTGCATTTCCTGTTTGAAATTGAATGAACAATTGTTTTCTCACAATTTCCAGAGGTAATAAAAAGATTATCGTGGAATCTTAACTTTTTGCAACTTTACTTCATTTATTCGTTATTTTAATTAATTGGCAATTTCGTACGTTTAGTAATCCTCACGTGCATTATTAAAATTAAGATTCACGGTGCAACGCATTCTTACTTATCATCAAATGAACAGTAGTTTATATTTTCTTGCTGTACTTTCCCTGCTGTTAAAATGCCGCTTGATCTTTGACAATAAATACATGTTTATGTATTATTATCTACTCTAGTAGTTACTCTCGAAATTACCCTATAAGTTATTCCAAGAAGAGGCCGGTTTGACAGTCCAGTACAAATGTTGAATATATGAACCTCCAGTCCGATGCTGGCATTGCAAGAGATAGTGTGGAAGCCATTTGCATGTGAGCCAACTGTAAACAAACGCATTGTCGCATTGAGAGCAAGTCACGTTGCTACCAGTGGCCAAGCAGCATTTGTGAAAGCGGCCCTTTGATTGTTAGTGATTCTGGATGTTTCAACAACTAGGTTGTAGTTGGTAGGCAATGAATCCCGTAAGTGTAGTTCATGTATTTTTCTCGGGAGGTGGCACTGTTTCCTCCCCGCTGGATGGCGAGATCCGGCGCAGACCTACCGGGTTTTCTCTAATCGGGTATCTCCCACCAGCGGGGCCCCGCTCCAATCGGGATAAGATATAATCTCCCGACCGGTCTCCCGTCATGCGTGGTAGTGTAGTGCATGTTGTAGCGACCCGTTTGTTAGGGTACTGCTCCAGCATTCGCTTGGTGTTGATGGGAGAAACCACGAAAAACTACCTATTAGAGCAACCGGCTGCTAGAATTCTCCCCTAGACAGCGACTGATCCTAGCAGAGAAGTTAGTGTCGAAAATTCGGCCGCCGTCGGAACTCGAACCTTGGACCTCCCGACCAGAGGCACTGCAGTAACATCAGTTGATACACTGAGCCACCTCTCTCGGTCCACGTGGTCGACGTGACTATTCGCCATGAGGTTGGGTCTAGCCTTGTGAAACTAGAGGAGGAAAAGGGGCTAAAATACCAACCAGTCATTTCCCTGCTAACCCAACTTCATGGAGTGCCCGACGTCAGATTCCTGCCAGTGGTGGTTGGAACCTCTGAGGCTATGCCAAGATTCACATTCAGTGCCCTCAAGATGTTTGGGATCACGCCTCAAGGCGATATACTGTCTCGTTAGTTCCTCTCAGAAACTCTATTAAACTTTATACACAATTTGTAAATTACAATGGAGCAATTTAGTATTGCTGGTAGTAAATGCACAAAAGGAACTTCTTGGTCCCGTGGGGAAGTCTAGGGAACCCAGGGGATCCTAAAATGTTTAGGAATTACTTACGGCTGGTTTACCACCATTTCCTAAAATTTTAAATTCGTCTTAAGAAATTTAAGGTATACTTACGAGACATTTAAGTTTCACCATACCCTTCAAGGCGAACTTAAACGATAGTTTGACTTAAATTTATGCACACTTCACAGCTGCAGTTACCCATTTTAAGTCGTGCTTCATGTCGCAAAAGCAGTGTTAAAATGGCGACCATATTGTGTAGTGTTGCTTTCGATATTGATTGGTGCAACAATTGAGAAAACGAGAGCTTCAAGAAGATTTCTCCTAAGCCAAGGTGGATACGGGAACGGTCCGAATATTTTGAAGAGTTTGATGAAAGGGGTTTTATCACCCAATTTCACTGATCTGAGATGACAACACAACATGTTTTGGAGCTAATTGAAGACCGAATAGAATTTCCAAGTTTACTTGTTAATTAATTATAAACGAAATAAGCATTTCAATAATTTGGTGCACAACTGCCTTGCAAGTTACAATTTTGTACGAAAGTTTAAACGCAATTTTCTTAAAACTCCTTTTTCCGATAACACACATTGAAACTAGCATAACTTCACCAAATTTTCATATATTTTGAAGGTTTTTCACCAAATTGTTAGGAATTTAATTGTTTACAATTTGACATAAATAACTCAATTTTGGAATTTTGCGAGATATGGTCCCTTTTAGATTTCCGCATTACGTACGGCTAGGTCGCATTCAGTCACTGTCTGGAGGAGAATTGTAGCGGTCAGTTGCTCTGATTGGTAGTTTTCCGTGGTTTCTTCAATCAACATCAGGCAAATGCCGGAGCAATACCTTAACAAACAGGCTATGGACAGCGCGCAATGTTTCCTTCCTCTTCGTTCTCCCAATCTTACCGCTTAACCACATTTATATTAACATACACTGTAGTACCACACATGTTGGGAGACGAGTCGGGAACCTAGAGCTGGGGCGGTGGCCCGTTGATGGGAGATACATAATTGAGGAACTCCCGCAAGCCGAGGTTTTGGGCGGATCTGGCCATCCCCATGGGGAAGCACACCGCCACCTTCCGGGATAATGAAGTGCACTACACTTACGGGAATGTAACTGTAGGGAATGGAACTGTAACAGTTGACGTGCCCGAAAACGAAATAATCAATCAACCCATAAGTGCGTGAGGTTGGCACCCTCATTTTCTCGAAAAATCAAGTGTCATACCCCAAAGTCTGGTCCATGTTTGTCCAACATTCAAAAAATTACGCCCAAGTTACACAACGCCGGAAATCACAAATCAAAGTTTTGACTTTAAAGTGACTTACACCCCCACTTGTGAATTCCGAAATTTTGAACACACCATCGATTAGCAGATTTGCCCATTTAGTCCTATTTGTAAAACGTTTTGCCTAAGTCAAACAAAGCGGAAATCGCAAATCAAAATTTTGAAGTTAAACTTATTGGATCTCTCTCACAAGGCAATTTTGAAATTTCAAACACACCACCGTTTTACACACGATGATCCCTATTTCATAGAGCCATTTGAAAGTCTTGCCGCAGTCAAACAACGCCGGAAATCGCAAATCAAAATGTGAATCTGAACCTCCACCGCGGGCTGCGAGGCATCGCCGACGCGTGGAAACCCCTTACGAGTGTGTGTGTGTGGTGTTGCAGGACTCTACGCCAATCAGTTCATCAACCGCAACTGGAAGGCAGCGTACACGCTGTATGGGCCGTTCATCGACGGGCCGATGGCGACCGCCCTCAAGGAGCAGATGATCGACCCGCTGCTAGCGCGCGTCCCTGCCAGCCGCCTCTTCACCCCGTGAACCCCCCCCCCACCTGCCCCCCCGATCCTACTGTTCCTGCCCTCCCGCATGCCAGTTCATTAGCACAGTACGTTAGTTTTCCCAGTCATTTATACCGAGAGCGGTAGCACAGTGCATCAACTGATGTCACTGCAGCGCATCTGATCGAGAGGTCCTAGGTTCCAGCCCTGACGGTGGCAGGATTTTCGGCACTAGCTTTTCAGCTAGGTCGAATTCAGCCGCTGTCTGGAGGAGGATTCTAGCGGCCGGCTGCTCTGATCGGTAGTTTTGCCGGAGCAGTACCCTATCAAACGGGCCACGGACCGTGCGTAATCTGTCCTTCCCTTCCTTGTCCTATCCTCTCCCCTTACACACTCACACTAACATGCACCACACTACCACATATTCCGGGAGGCCGGTCGGGAGCTTACAGCTTGTCCCGGCTGGGGCGGTGCTCCGCTGGTGGGAGAGTCCTGGTTAGGATGAAACCCCACTAGCCGACGGTAGGTCGGCGCCGGATCTCGCCATCCAGCGGGAGAAGATCACCGCCATCTCCCAAGAAAAAACATGCACTATACTAATGGAACTAATGACTAAAGCAGTTAACGCGCCCGGAAACACAAAAACCAATCAATCAATCAAAACCCAGTAATTTATTTTCTGATATATAACACTGAGTTACTCTACAGCTGTCGCGGTGCCTCCGCTCTCAGTCTCCATGCCTCTCTGACCCTAGATCTTCCTGCATTTCTCTTGCTGTCATAGCCTCTTTCACTCCCTGCTGCCATGCAAGTCTGGGTCTTCCTCTTTTCTGTCGGTACCCATTGCAGGACTCGTTTTGGCCATCTTTCGTCTGTCATTCGCATAACGTGACCATACCACACGATTTGTTTTTTTCTCTATTTTTTCAAGGATATATTTCTTTATATCCATTTTCTTTCTTATTTCTTCGTTGCTGATTCTGTCACGTGTGCTGTAACTACAACGTCGACGCCAGAAGTCTATTTCTAGGGCTAACAGCTTCCTCTTGCCCTTTTATCAACTTCCCAAACTTCTGAACCGTACGTTGTAACACTTTTGACTAGTGTGGAGAATAGGCGTCTTTTAGTAGTATTAGTAGTCTTTAGTGGTTTTGTTCCCTAAAACAGATTTTATACTTCGTGTCACGTTTTTACCCAAGCTTATTCGTCTCTCAAATTGAATCGTCTCTTATTTTCTTTCAAATTGAAACTAATAAAAGTAAACTCAACCATGTACAAATATATTGCACTCCCGTTGGCCGATCGGCATGGAGAGCAATCGTAGCAATCTTAGAAATCAATCAAAAATTACCTCAATATGGCCAAATTCCCATATGTACCTAGTGACTGTTACGGTGGGGGAGAACGATATAAGCAAAGTCTAGTTGCCTCCGACTGTCATCTTTGCTACGCTGCCGCTTGCAGCGTCCCCTGTAACTAGAAATCTATGAATAAACAATGTGACTTTGTAACATTATTGTAACGCATTTTTGTAAACAATGTGGATAAAAGGCCCTCCCGCAGGCCTTTTATCCACCCACCTAACCATGATATTTTCTGCCACTCTTTCCTACCCCGGACCCACTAACCCAGTCGCCTCTTCGCCCCATGGTACCTCCCCGTCTCCCTACCCTCCCACCTACCGGCCTCCTATTCCTCATTCTTTCTAGCATTTCGCCTACACTTACCCTCGCAGAACCTTTCTTCCACAATCAGACTGATATTTTCTTCCACTCCTTCCACCCATGGACTCTCTAACCCAGCCGCCTACCATTCCCTCATTCAACCTCTTTAAGGCCGCCTTCACACGGAGCTGTTTTGAAGCGCTACTGAAAACGACCAGGGCCCTTCACACGCAGCCAATCGGCAGCGCTACCGAAAAGCACTGGGCCCCTACACACAGTCACTTTGAGTGTGGAAAACGAAGGATTGAGTCACACCGCTTTGAATGCCGACGGAGCAAGACAGTTGATATGTGAACAGCTAACCTCAGTGGGCGTGGCCGAGGGGCCTCGTGTCACTTCTAACTTGAACTGTTGGCGGTGGCGCGGAATTGCGTCTGTGACATTGGGGGCGGGAGTGTGCCAATAAGCCCCACAGCAGCACTACTCCGTCGCTTGTGAGGATACCTTCATTTCAGCCCATTCTTTGTCAGCAGACTCGCAATTCAGAAGCGCTACTAATTGGTTCCATGTGAAGGGACTCTTGCGCTCTCTCTCGCGACCTCTCCCACAACCGCTCTCTTCCTTCCTCTCGCCCTGCCACCCTCCTGTCGTCTCCATTCCCTTCTTTCAGCACATCTCCCTCCTTCCTATCTGGCCACCACAGTGTTCCAGTCTTCTTTCGTGTCACCCATTTCGTCTCCTTCACCCTCTTGTAGTCATTCGTATATTTTCCTCTTTCTCTGTTAACCTCCTCTCTTCCACTTCCCGCCATTACATAATGAAGAGATGAAGCGCTTCTGCGGATACGCACTTACAGCCAATTAAATGTGTACAAAAACAGTATGAAAGACGAGTGTGTTATTCTCTAGGCAATCTGAGCTCGTCATTTTGTTTGTAATGCTTTACCGTATTTGAAGAAATTTTATTGAAATAATTAATTTAAATTGTATTTTTAATCTTTTACAAACCTTTCTAGAGACAATATTGTGACAAGTACAAACATATTGATATATTTTATATTTGTATCAATCATTACCAATATATTGTAACCATTCTCTATTTTTTCGTGATTCCAGTCCATCCCGAAACGGACTTCTTCGTATGACTGGCTTGTTTCCCCTTTCTCCTTTCTTTCTGTGCAATGTCTAATCGGTCGACGTGAGAAATTCAATGCGTCAAGCACGCAAAAAGCAGTCCCTGAGCATGAAGCAGGGAAGCATGATGAAAGATGTAGTAATTATGTATTTTTTCCCAGCAGTTTAGAGCTTTATAAAAGGGTTGCATCTTTTTACTTTCAGCAAGTCAAGCTTTATAGCCAGATAACTTGGAAGATGGGGAAAATTAATCTGTAAGGTACGAGCAGCCTTTGGCACTAGAGTACATGACTCGTCAAATCGGTAAAAAAATAATAAAATAATAATTTAAATTAACAATTTTATTAAAACACATTATACATATGAACTGAAATATCAAAATAAACTCAAAAACACTTAAAAGGCACTTGAACTAGTGAAAAAGCAGCACGTACTTTCTCGCCTTTAGTAATGGTTATGTAAGACCTTTTATACTACAATTTCTCTCCGAATTAACACATATCAGCCATCATTTTTTGTAAAACTCATTTGAAATCCTAGAACATTTGGTGCAAAAATTAAATAGTTTCAAGCAATAAATTTTATATTCCAAACTTTAAATGAAAATAAATTCAGGATAGCAGAGATATCAACTACAAGTAGTTAATTATAATATAAATTTTAATAAACCGAAAAATCAGCCATACGTGTGTTTCGGGATATTATCCCGAAGTTATCCCTGAATTTATAATCATGGAGTACTACATCTCTGCTGCCACTACGAAATTTATTCAAAACGCAGGTCGAGCGAATGCAGCAAAACTCTACTCCAACTTAGGAAGAAAATTCGACACAGCAAATCGTAGCATATGGTTTGACAAAACTTGCCTATTCTACAAGATCGTGCCTAGTTATGTGAACTTCTGCCATCACCGCCTCCGCAAAAGCATCTTTAAATACAGCCCAGGTAACATGGATTAAACAATAAATAATTAAATGTTTTCAATTAGAGTCGTATTAGCTTATTACCTGTTTGTTGCCCATACCCATATCACTAAATTATTTGCCCCCTTGAATTTCTCCACCTTGATCGAAAAATACGTGATATTCTTTTCTTAGAACATTGCCAGAAAAGCTGAAGTTAAACAAAAATTATAAAAATTAAAAAGTAATCCACTTAAATCCACTAAAACCACAACAGCTTCTACGTTCTATCTCATTCGACTTCAGACGTTCTATCTTAGAATTAAAAACTTGCCAGCTGTTTTATTTAATGATGATGAAGATGAATTACTTTTCAAAAGTCTAGAATATGCGCTTTTGATAAACTCTTCTACGAAAGATCTAACAAACTTAGCTATTAGCACTGAATATGTCTCACGCAAGATAAATTTGATCTTACATAAGGCATCCATTAAATGGCAGCCATTTAATAGCAACAATATTCTCAATTCTGTAGTTATCGATTGTTCTAAAATTCTTTCTGATGAAATCAATAGACCTATCGGTAATAATTATACTAAACATAGCAATAATTCTGCACTTAAATTAATAGGGAAAGTGAAAACCATTAATTTAATTATTAATAAATTTGATGAAGGTAATACAGTAGTCATATTGAATCACATAGACTATATCCACAAACTTCACACCTTCGTAGATGAAAATAGGTTCATTACTCTAGTAGATAAAGACCCTACTTCTTCTTTCAATGTTAATGTTAGGAGTACCATTTTGTCTGGCTCTTTAATTTATGCATAAAAAATCTTTAATAGTTATAAACCCTCAATGCCCCATATTATATGGTCTCGTTAAATTTCATAAAGAAAACATACCAATTAGCCCTGTAGTAAGTTCTAGTAATTATTGTATTTGAGTAAATTTATCATTGCTATATTCTTCTCCATTGCTAATTTTAACCTTTGCTCATTAAGTTGAAAGTCAACAACTCTTGATTTTATTCACGAAATTAAAGAAATAGAAATACCGAATAATACCAAGCTAGTTTCATTTTATGTTAACAATTTGTTCAAACGAATTTTCGAGAGTTAGAAATGTATAAAAATCTGAAGGAAAAAAACGAATTTTCGAAATGTTAAGTAATGTAATGACTTGTAGTTAATAAAACCATAAACAAGTCGTTAAAACGATTGTCAGTAAAGTGTTTGGACCTTACCTGTACATTAATTTACTAAAGAAATTGAATGACAATCTGTACCTTAAGAAGCATTTAAAAAATAAGCTGAATTTATCTGACAATACGCCATTAATCCTCATCCACAACACCTTTTCAATAATTAAAGAAATTGAAAATTGGCATTAATTATCAACTCGTAACTAGGGTTTTAGGGGCGTCTCTCATTCCTTCACCACTTCCTCTCTTCTCTCCCTAGTCGGAACCCTACCTATCGGTAACCCGATATCCCTACCTATCGATAACTTAAGAAGTGTATAAAAATAAGCTGAATTGACCTGACACTACGCTATTATTCCTCATCCACAACCCCTTTTCAGTAATTAAAGAAAATGCCAATTGGCATTAATAATCAACTCGTAATTAGGATTTTAGGGGCGTCTCCCATTCCTTCACCACTTCCTATCTTCTCTCCCTAGTCGGAACCCTACCTATCGGTAACCCGATATCCCTACCTACCGATTTCTCAGATAATTTCTCAGATAGTTTCGCCTTCGTGCCGCTGTGATCCTTTGATTCTTAGCGGAATGCTGGTTAATGTTAAGATAGGGAGTGACCCCGAGAAAACCTGCAGCAAACCCGATTTATCCCCAACAAATTCCACTTAAAATGCCTGGGATCAAAGCCGTGAACCAGCAGTGGAAGGGGTGCAGTCTGATTACTACGCCACGGGTCACCCAGTTTGATAGATATTCTGAACTGGATGAATTCGTAGGTTTCCTCGGCCGGAGTTATTGGATTCTTGGCTGTCCGAACTGTGCCGCGTCTCAGTCGATGGAGCTGACGTTTCGGCCATCTTGTTGTGGCCGTCTTCAGAGTTAAAATTACACTGCAGGCAGAGTTTAAGAGCAGTATAGCTCTGAAGAAGGCCACAACAAGATGGCCGAAACGTCAGCTTCATCAACTGAGACGCGGCTCATCCCGGGCAGCCAATAATCTAGATATTCTGAGTTTATTCATAATTTTGTTTAATAAAACATAAAGAGTTTTTACAAAAAGCTTCCTCTTGAAACAATAGGAATGCCTCTTACTTGAACGAGATGTAAATCGTAATATCGGTGCGTGGTTATATTTCCACCTGCTGTGGAGGACGGACACGCCGAAGTGTAGTCACACCTGTTCTAATGTGAAATGAGTATCCAGGAAAAGTGTTACTCGCTCTCACGGACTCACTGCTCATCCTGGTTGTTGATGTGCGTATCTGTCTCTGTCATCTGATAGCGTAAATTATGATATAAGTAGCAAAATATATGGTACGTACTTAGATTATACGGTACTAAACGTCATGAATATCCTTCACTTATTCTTATACACATCACACTCCGCTTTTATAGGAAACTATTTTAAAAATATGATAATACTAGCTGACCCGGCGAACTCTGTTCCGCCTTAACAGCCGGTCCCATCTTTTTCTCGCGTCGCACTCACTGTGAGAAACTGTACTATCCTTGTTGCACTGCGTACGTGTAAAAACGTGCGTTCTCACACAGGAACCCTGTCGAACGGGATAAACAGTATCCTATGTCCGTCTCCTGCCTCTAAGCTTCCTGCTCACCAAATCGGTACAGCCGTTCTTGAGTTATAAATAGTGTAACTAACACGACTATATATAGATATAACGGCGAACGAAAGATGACTATCATGATCGCCTTCTGTTATCAGTGCGGCGTTACAACAATGGGTTACAACAGGCAACAATGACCGCTAACATGCGAAATCACGCGAAAACGTGCGAAAACGTGCAAAAACGTGCAAAAACGTGCAAAAACGTGCATTCTCACACAGGAACGCTGTCGAACGGGACAAACAGTATCCTATGTCCGTCTCCTGGCTCTAAGCTTTCTGCTCACCAATTTTCAGCCAAATCGGTACAGCCGTTCTTGAGTTATAAATAGTGTAACTAACACGACTATATATATAGATTGTGGCATATTTTTATGTGCCACAATATGCCATTTTATGCGTGTTTATATTATACTAGCTAAAGTACCCGGCGTTGCTCGGGCATTTATTACTGTAAATTATTATACAGGAAGAGGAATTCAATCTTTTCATGCCCTGCGGCGGGACCTACCTCTATCTCTTGCATTGTATCCCTTCTCCGCCCTACTCCCTGCCGTGCTCTGCCCGGCACGCCACGATGACCCCCTTTTGGAAATTTCCGGATTACCTCGCTCACTTTTCCACAAATAATTACATTTTTCTTATTTGAAGTTCCAGCTTCTTAACATTAACTTTATAACTAAAAACAATAAATAAATATAAATACAAAATAAAATACTTGTAGACTCGCATGTATATTTTTGTGGAGTTTTATATAATATTCCAACACTATCAATAAATTGTCACGTTGTAAAACGTATCCTATTTTTATATTTTTTCTTCTATTGTATTCATAAAGAAAGTTTTGAAATTGATCTGTCAACTCTTGAACTTGAAGGGACTTACTGTTTTAAGCTGTGTATAACATGCGAAAGTTCATGCACGGGAACGGTAGTAAGTGGATCAGGAGTAACAGTTATAGATGTCATAACGTAATTGATGAATCATAATCATAAAAATAAATGAAAATAATTGCATCTATTCTGATATATATATATATATATATATATATATATATATATATATATATATATATATATATATATATATATTGAGATATACAAATTTTTCTCTCTACTTTAATATCTTGCAAAGATCTTAGCGTCCGGCTTGCTGGGTCAATGGGTCACGATATATTATAATCCTTATTACCTTCATAATGGATTATAGGATCCGCAGACTATACAGCGCAGCTGGGAATCTGAAATAGAATGATTCTAATTCCTAGTTCATTACTGTTTGGATTGACTAAATGAAAGATCACTTTCTTTTCTAAAGAACAAAATTTAACAAAGTTTATTGTTACCTTTTTGCAAACAATATAGTGAATTTAATAAATGATTTTGATGTTAGGCCTTTTATCAAGATATCTTTGAATTTTACAGTTTTATACCGCGGTTAACTTATCTATTCTTCGTTGATGTCCCTCGTAGACTTCTCAGTCGAAATATCTTGCGAGCTTGCCGTAGTCCAAAGTCCCAAGAAATCCTCTTCTGCTCCTATCCAAGATGGTGTCAAACTATCAAAATTATCAGTCCCGATTACGTCCTATGACACAGTCCCGAAACCTATAACTCGATTACCACTCCCGACAAAGTCCCAATTTATGCGTCAATATTACTTCCACATGCAATATCTGCAATATCATTTACTGTCCTTAAACTTTCACGATCTGATAACCCGACTCTGACTATCTGCACTACACTCGCTCCCTCTCACGAACCTACGAACAGTTCAGACACGCGATGCCAGTCAGAATGAATCTTCCTGCTTGATTCACCCGCGAAGCTTCGTATTAAACTCCCTTCTTTTTTTTTCATAACATTTGACCGTCCTTCTCTCACCCAGCCAATCCATGCGTTCGTTATATTTTGGTGTAGCTGACCTTTCGATCGTCTAAACTTCTTAATGCATATTCCACCATATAGTCTTCAAATAAATGTTAGTTTATTTTCATGTGACATATCGGTATGTCACAATATATATAAACAAATATATATATATATATATATATATATATATATATATATATATATATATATATATATATTGTTACGACGCCGCTTCCTAGCTCTGGATGTGATTGACGCCGGCCCGGGCGTAGCTCAATCGATTAATTGGATGATGGAAGGAAGTTGTGAGAATGGTCTTAATCAAATTGAAGTTGTGCTAGATAAATAAATGTGGGCTTTATTTCTGACAGGTGTCAGAAAAGTTACATTGAGAATTTGAAGTTGAATTGGTCCTGCCTAATGAGCTCATAAAAAAAAGATAAGATTAAATTGAATAAAATTAATTTACAAAGGGAGTCCTTATTCCTAATTACAAGAGCCACTGCGCGGCAACGCTTACATGCGAGAAGTTTTGTAATTAATTTTTTTTCTTATTTGAAAGTTCAAAACGCTTGAAGAGCAACCCGTGCATAGTTTTACTTTGCCTGGTGGCG
>BLKR01007578.1:0-35007 GCA_011170035.1 Teleogryllus occipitalis
AGTAACCTAACAAGGAGGAAGTGCTTGTTAACTTTTATAATACTGAATTGAAGTCTTAAAAGTAGGCAATTATTATAGTCAATTAAAGTTACTGTATTTTTTCACCCGAAAATTAAAATGTCATACTAAAATAATAAATGTATTTCAGTTATGAATTAAAATTTTAAAAATATAATGCTTTTAAAAATCCCCAACTTTTCCGCAATACTTTGGTTTCCCCATTTTATCACCCGTCCCAACATCAGAAATACCAGCATGTGGGTCATACAGTCCCCAATCTGGCAACCCTGCTACATTGCAGTGAAGGCGGGCGAGAAGGGAGTGTTAGTGCGAGGAAGCACGCCTAGGGGGCGCTGAATGCGGCGCGCAGGGGCGGCAGTCATTTGTCTCCTTTCTCCGGCGAGACCGCCCCCCCTCGCGCCGCGCCTCGTCGCCTGGGAACTGCGCTAGAGCGCGCAGCCATCGACTGAATGGGCGGCTATTTCGTCTCATTGCGGACGACAAAACAAAATCCCCTGTTGGGGCACTCGTTGCGTTCGGCTGGAAGTGCTTCGCCCATTTTGTGACTTGTTGACATTTGAAAATCTCGTTTTCGTTTTTGGAATCGCTTTTATTCCGGATCGCGACGCTGAAAAATTGGCAATTGTTTTCCTTCCGGCTTCGCGTGTTATTCAAATGGTTATTTTCAAAGGAAAAATTACGAGTTACATTTTGTATATAATTGCAGTATATCAAAGCAATTTTGTGTGATCTGCGTACCTTAAGCTTTAAGTGACAAAAATATTGAGGCCAAATCAAGATGACAAGAAGAAGAAAAGTGGATTGTAAATGAAACATAAAAATATATTTTTATTTTTGCATTAGTAATTCATAATTGTATTTCAATAATACTTTTTTGAATAATTAAGATGAAAGAATAACGTTCAAGTCAAGTAAAGTACCTCAAAGTGAAGTTTAACCTGACAGCAATGGTCACACAAAAAAAAATTCGTTGCAGTTAATGATTAGCACTAGAGCGCAGTTAATAATAGCACTGGTACCCATCAATATCAGAATGGAGGAGCAATACCCTAATAAAACGGGTCACGGACCACATACGACCTTTCCTTCCTCTTCCTTGACCTATCTTCACCTGTTATACTCACACATACTTACAGTAACATGCCATACTTACTGGGAGACAAGTCGTAAGCTTAGAGTTGTGTCCCGGCTGGGGCGGTGCCCCGCTCGTGGGAGATACCTGGTTAGATGAGATTACGCAAGCCAACCTCGGTAGGCGCCGGATCTCGCCATCCAGTGGGAGAAGATCACTGTTACCTCCACTCCGCGATAAAGTGCACTACTCTTACGGAACTTATGACATTCGCAGTTGACGCGCCCGTAATCAATCAATCAACCCATATTACCTTGTACGTAACTGGGCATCGTGTAACATAAATGACCTTCGACAAGTGAGTGCGTTACGCAAGTTTTCCTCCAGCTTCCCGGCAGGTAAACGGTATTGTAACACCAGAGAAAGGCGTGGCAGCAATGCCGGTCGTTTCGCAGGCTCTCCACCGGCGAGTGGCTTCTGGTGGCACCTTCTCTTGTTTAATTTTGGCCTGTCGCGTCACGCCTCGCCCGGACCCCAGCCCAGCCCGGCCCACTCTCCGGGGCCCCGGAGAGTGTAAATACGCCTCCGGAGCCCTTCATTAAAGGATTCCCCCGGATTCCCCCCTCCCCACCCCCACCCCGAAGGCTTTTGTCGACTTCCCGGAAAGCGGCGCGTTCTGTTTGTCAACGTTAATTAGCGGGCATCTTGTGTAGGCGAGCGTGGGCCCCAATTGTGTACAAACAGAAGGAATTGTTTCGCTGACTTTCCGACGTCTGGTGTTTTTCTTTTACACAAGTCGTTTAATATCCTGTGAAAAAAATACGAGCAGTAGGTTACTGAACCAAATTTAATTAAAAAACTACGAAGTTGCAGACTTCTTATTGAGAAAGAAATTATATGTTTGTGTCTTTCGTGTTTCAATACAAAGTCAGCCTCTCATGCTTTGATGTGCTTTGAAAACATTGCTGTAAGCTTTGTAGGTCTCTTTGTTGGTCTTTGTAGGTAGGCGTTTGGGCGTTAGTGCAAATGTTCTACTCATTTCTTTAACGTACACAACTTAGAAACTATTTTAAGAATTCCTTTTGCAGTCAGTAATTACAAATAACCTAGAGTACACAAACGTAAATTCATTTATTATGACGTAAGAAATACAGAGAGAGAGAGAGAGAGAGAGAGAGAGAGAGAGAGAGAGAGAGATGGAGGGAGGAAAAAGGAAGGAGTAAGATGTACATGGAAACAGCAGTGATATTACTTCTCAGATTAAGTTATTGGACTGTAGTAAATCGTCAGCAGACAATATTTAATAAAATATGTTTTGTTTTAAATTTTTAAGTACTGTTATTATTAAAAAACATAGAGGGTTATTCTAGAAAATTAAAATAAAATACTAGAATGCTTGGAAAAGTATGAAATGTGGGCATTTCAATTATTCCTAAAATGTAAAAGGACAGAAGGAGCGGGAAAAGCAGCCAAGGAGGAAAAGCAAGAGGGAGGTGGATCAGGAGGGTCAAAGACCGATGGAAAAGTAAGATAGCAGAAGCGGAGGAAAAGAGAGACTGCTAGGAACGAGAAGTAAGAGTTCGGAAGGAAGGAGAGTGAGAGTGTAAGAAACGAAGGGGTTAGAAATGAGGAGGGAAATTGGGAGAGAGAGATTGGGAAGGAAGGACCCGTCGAAAAGTGATGAAGGAACGGGCGACAGTTTGGAAAGGATAGGGAGTGAGAAAGAGCGAAAGGGACGAAAGGCGTGGCAGGGGTAGTGCGAATGAAAGAGAGAAAGGGAGAGAAAGAGAAAGAGGGTGAGCGAGGGAGAAAAAAGAGAGACGGAGGGGGAGACGGAGAGAGAGAGACGGAGAGAGAGAGACGGAGAGAGAGAGACGGAGAGAGAGAGACGGGGAGAGAGAGAGAGACGGGGAGAGAGAGAGAGACGGGGAGAGAGAGAGAGACGGGGAGAGAGAGAGACGGGGAGAGAGAGAGAGAAGCAGCGAAAGAAAACCCCTTGCTGTATCCTGGGACGGGATCTGGTGCGTGCAGCCAGAAGAGTTATCCTCCCCGCGCGGGAGGTGCCGTCTGTCTCCATCCGCACGTGCGTCCCCGGGGCCCTAGCCGCGGTGTCACGTGGCGTGGCGTGATGCGGCGTGGCGCGCCGGGCGCGTGTCACTGCGCCGCGTGCGCGACCTTGGACACGCCCCGGCAGAGCGCGCGCACGCCGCACGCGTGCGTCGCGTCGTTTCCCTGCTGGGCGTGCGCCGCACGGGGTAGGGTTGGGGAGTGGGCGTGGCGGTCGGCGCTTCTCGGCGAGTGCGCTCGTGCGTTAAACAGGATATACGCGCTCTGCGCGTTCCTCTTCATCTGAACTAATAATAGTGAATTCAACGACATGTAACAGACATTGATACCATAAAGGGAAGAGTATGAATGGATACGAAATTTTTACAGGCTCTTTGTCAGGATTGCCATACTCTCCTTGCAAAATTTGTTTACGTTTAATACAAAATAAATGCGGAAAATAAATAGTTTAAATGATATGTTGGTATATACACTATGAACATTTCTTTTTTCCTCTTGCTAGGAGCACGTAATATATTCCACCAAAGGCCAGTAGCGGTGTCGCACAACTGATATCAATAGTGGCTCCTAATATATTCCGTCAGAAGCCAGTAGCGGTGTACCAGAACTGGTAATTAATGGATTCGCAAGAGACAAGCAACAGTACACAAGATAAACGCTTTTAATCAAATAACAGTGTATTGTAAAACAGAATAAAAGAAATTATAGAATTGTATTAAATTGTGAACAATTGTGAAAAATAATTTTACGCAACATGGTTTAAAATAATATCGTCGTGGCTTATATCAAATTGATTTTTTATCTCATTCACAAGGATTGAATATGACGAAATCCCAGGCACTGTCGCCGGTTATTTAGCTAGTATTACAATAAAAGAGAAGCAACTAACCAAAACATCCTCAGACGAAATGTAATTAATTTTCGGAGTCTTATCATAAGGTTTAACATTCTCCGAGATGTTAATTTCATTTTGCCAATTGTTAAAATGAACTTAATATACTTGGATCTGGTGAATATTATGTCTATGTTTAGAACTTTCAAAATAGGTTAAGATTTCGCTTCAAACTAAAACACATGTGTTGTACAATATACAGTAAGTATATCGTGTTTTCAAATTAATTGTGAAGTTAATATATCTTTATCTGTTGCCACACGTACAGTTTTGGCCTCTGAAGCGTGAAGGGAATATACACACCAGCTTCTCCCTCGTAATATAAACAATGTAAAATTCTTCCATCTTTTTGATCTCAAAAATAATAGATTCCCATAGAATTTTTTTCTAATTTTCCAATTTTATCGATTTTGTGTCACAGAACTTGCTGCGCGTTTTCAAGACTCGAAGTAATATTTGATAGAAGAGTTTCCTGTCCGGCCTTTTACTTTCATCGGAAATATTAATCATTGTTGATGGTCTCTCACCGGGAGAGGCGGCTCAGTGCATCAAATGAAGTTATCGCAGTGCCTCCGACCGGAATGTCCTAGGTTCGAGTCCGGAAGGTGGCAGGATTGTCGACTCTTGCTAGATAGCTCGGTCGAATTCAGTCTCGGCTCTGGGGGAGAATTCTAAGAGGCCGGTTGCTCAGATCGATAGTTTTCTGTGGTTTCTCCGATCAACACCAAGCGAATGTCGGGGCAGTACCCTAACAAACAGGCCATGGGCCACAGACCGCGCGCGAACTTTCCTATCTCTTCCTTGCCCTATCCTCTCTTCTCACTTACTCGCTCTTATACTTAAATAAACTACACTACCACGCATGTCGTGAGACCCGTCGGGAACTTAGAGTTTGTTCCGTCTGGGGCGGTGCTCCGCTGGTGGATGATACCTTGTTGGGGAAAATGGTGGTGTAGCTGTCATGCATTCTTTGGCGAGCTCGTACAGTCGAAGCGCAAATTGTTTGGGTGTTTCCGATTTAGTCATAGTGCAAGAGGAGCACCTGCGGATAGCGTTAGAGAAGTCTGATTGTCTTGTAAATAGTCGTCGGGTGGCATTTTGAAAGTCAGTCCAAGTTTTAACATTCATTAACTCAGGAGACAATGGAGCCAAACGTTTTGCTGTGCCGTCCAAGTGAGCTTGGGCGAACAGTAGACGTTCGGGATCCTGCCATCCTGAGATATCAGCCATGTTGTTTATTGTTCTTATGAAATCGTCAATGTTTTGGCTGGAATCGCCAGTAAATGTTTCCAAGTAGTCATGGAAGGCTGAGCGTTTGTCGTCGAGGATGATGGTTATTTCGATGGGGCGTTGGGAGTGGGGGACGGAGAGGGGGGGATTATTGTTTCCTAGGGGGGGAGACAGGCATGGTCAGAACAGAAGGGTCGTGTTTTGAGGGGGGAGTTCCGTTTTCGGTGGTGATATACGTTGTCCCATCTCCCCGTGGACCAGGCGTTCCGGCGATGGCGGCAACAGCAGCGGCAGCACCCCAGCGGGAGCGTGTCATCATCCCGTCAGTCGTCCGGAGTCGGAATCAGCAGTCGGAGAAGCAAGCTCGTTCTTCCGTGCGTCTCCGCTCGCCACTGCTCGTCACTGTCCGTCACTGTCCCTCTGACTCTGCCGGGCCCGTTTATATTGGGCCGTCTTGCATTCGGCAGCGTTTTTTAGAGGCCGCTGCCGGAATGTTTTGCGACGCTGCGTGCCGCTTGCCTTGTGTATCTTCCTAGCGAGGGGTGATGTGGTAATGGCGGTTCGCCACACCCCGTCAGCCGGTGGTACGTCGGCGCCGGATCTGACTATCCAGCGAGGGAAGATGACCGCCACCTGCCGAGGAAAATCATGTACTACATGTACGGGACAAATGACCTTAGTTGACGCGGTAACCAATCAATCAGTCACTAAATCAATCAATTGATGGTCTCTCAACCTCTGCGTTTCGTTGGAGTCCGACACACCCATGCCAGAAACCCAAACACGCCATCTGTGGCGCTCGAGGGCGTGTTTACATAGAGTATTTTCGGCTGAAAACAAATGAAGTCAAATCTAGAGTGAAATCGTAATGTATAAGTCATCCATCCAGAACACAAAATCACAACATTGTGTTCAAACGGTCGGAAAGTGAGTAAAGAAAGAAAATAGATTTGCTGATGTGCGTTCTTTAGTAAAAATATGATTTAAAGGATAATCATACACAGAAAACTTCGAGATGGATACGAGGAGGCTAGACGTCAGAAGAACATGGGAACTGCACATTTGTTTTTAGAGTCAGTTCTTTTAATAGTTAAATATTTTGTTGAATGTATATCAATTAAATTTTTGGATAAAAATGTTTTCCGTGTGTATGTTTGGGTTCTCAAATTGTATATATGTAATTAAGGAAATACATTTCAAATAATTATTTTTTAATTTAAACGATAAATACTTTTATTATCTTGAATATGTTGAGTGAAGTTTATATATATGAAAAAATATGTGTAAATTTAGATTTTTTATTAATTCTGTAATTAAGTATGGGAACTTGTTGGCAAAGTATCTTAACTTTGCTTCATTTAAGTTTACATTGAACAACAATACAATACCACACAAAATAATAGTTATTGAAAAATAATAATGTACGCTAACGCTGTATACTATTCTTTTGTGTTTAGTCCTTTCTTACTAATGCTATTGATTACATTACGTTTTATCTGCATCCGTCCCATCTCATTACTTTCCTTTTCAATGTAGGGGGAAATTAGGGACAAATGTTTTCTCGTATTCGCAAATGGTTTATTATTTTTTTTGCCGCGATTTGCAACTAATCTGGACATTAGTTCAGAAAGTGAACTGCACATCATATACCTGGATGTGACGGTGTTCCTTTCTCCGAGATTGTGGATCTGACGCGGAGCTACAAGTCGTCTTGTGGAGGCTACGTCTGCAGATATCTGCACAGGCGAGGCGCGACTGGGGTACAAGCTCTAAGTTCCTAACTGGTATCCCGACATATGTGGAAGTATAGTGCGTATATCTGGGTGGTATGTTTACTGGGAGAGGAGGGACAAGGAAGAGGAAGAAAAGATCGAGGGTGGTCCATAGGACCGTTTGTTAGAGTACTGTTTCACCATTCGCCTGATATTAATCGGAGAAACCACAGAAAACTATACTAGCTTCTTAGAGACTAGAATTCTTCTCCAGAGAGCGGCTAAAGTCGACCCAGCTAGTGTCGAATGTCTTCGCCGGGACTCGAACCCTAGAACTTCCCGGCAGAAACGCTGCTACGGCTAATCAGTTGTTGCTCTTGAGCATCTCAGCAGGAGCGTTTTAGCGCAATTAAATATTGCTTCCTTATGTCCTTCAACTAAAACTGATGCAAGCGGTGCGATAACCGTATTTCGCAATTGTTACGGTAATCGTTTCGGGAGAGTATCAGATACAAGATCTAGGTAAATGACGTTTGTTAATTAAATGCCTTCAACGAGTGTTGTACGGTCAAATATTTGTTTTGTGTCTCTTGTTCGGATGGTCGTTAAGCAACGATGATAAAACGTTGTCTCAAAGTAGCATCAGCTAATGTAATTTGATCTGACAACAGCCAAGTAGGTTCTCGCGTGCTGTGTCGATGTAGCCTTTCGTAACCTGTATCACCGTAGTTAATTATAACGGCACATCCAACCGATGCTACATAAATGGTGGCAATGCAGAAGAAATACAAAGACCTGTTTATAGCCTAAAATATTGCTGGTCTTCCTCTCGTTTTCTCTTTGTTATTTTCTACTTCCTTACAATTTATCAATGTCACACTACAGTACAACAAAACGCTATAGATAGCGAATTCTTTAACAAATGACTTTCTAAAAATGACTTATTTTCGCTTGAACTGAACGCATCTTGATGCAATTTTACGTTAAATTAAACGTTATTTTTGAACTTGTATATCGCCAATGTGCATGATTAACTTAATTATTATTTCATCGTGGTGGACTGATGGAAAAGATCCATACCAAAATAGGTTGCGCTGGGGCGTGTTTGAATACTGACATGCAAATGCAGTTCAAATGTTGCAGTTACCAATTCAGGCAACGGAAAGGGGCTTGTCAGAGTTCCTGAAACAATGGCGTTTGTATCGACCTGTGTTTTCACTCGTATGATCCAGAATAACATTGGATCACAGCTACACATCACTTGAACAATGCTCATCTCGTTTGCCCAATCATTGTCCTCGGATGACAGTAGACTGTTGCAACAAAGCCGCTTTAATTTGAGAAGGTAATTCCCGTAATGTTGTTGTTAAGGAGACTTCATACGGCACAATGAACAATGAATCAATATATACAAAGTTGTTTTAAAAAGGGATGAGGAAATAGTAGAGAAATAATTTTTAAAATATATCTTAATTTTAAATTCTGAAATTTAACTCCATTTTCCCCCCAATTTTTTAATACATCATATAATAATTCTGGGATTGTTCTACCCTGCGAGGTATTGATATAAGGAGATGTATGAAATGGTTGTATTAACCGTCATATTAATTGCTATCATTTTTATAGAAAGTTATTTTTAGTTGTGCTATCATTTTTAAGAGAAAGTTCCTTTAGTTGCAAAAATTCACCATATTACTTCATTTACAATTACCTTTGCAATTTAACTATTAACAAGGAAGGTAAGTGATGCCAAAAGATGAATTGAATAGAACCGTACTATGAATTAATGCCGTACTTTTATGATTAAATTGCTTCATTTTTTTAAGAATTTATTTCTCTTAATTGAGCAGTAATTCAGACAAACTATTGCCAAAATAAATGACTTCCGAGAAAATCACCTGATTACTCTACCGATATCTGTGTCTGGTAATTATAAATTTTTGACTCGAATGTTACTTTGAGTTTTTTCTTTGGATGCCATCGATTATCTTGTCGCTTTCACGAATGTGGTCTCCTACATTAAAATCTGAAGGATTAACGGACGCATATCAATGGAGAGAATAAGTTGAACCCCAGAGTAGTTTTTTGCTCACGTAGGTAGTTACTGTTTCATCGTTTAGGGCTTTTACATAAGTTGGATAAAATTTAATGAGAGTATAGCTGTAACTTAAAGCCGGTGAGTCGGCGTGCTGCCATCTGTCGTGACAAAAAGGAAAGGACTATTAGACGAGTGTGTGCAGCGAGCTGGAACATGTATGTAACTCTGTCAATATACTGCAGAGTGTAAATCTTTGAACTTCATAGCAATAGTGCAAGCGTTCTAAAGTCATGTTTACATATGTAGAGCAACGTTCGTGGCTCAAAAGTGAAGTGACACTAGATCGGAGTAAGCAAGAATGTTTTCAGGGACTGCATGAAGAATGTAGTGATGCAGAGTTACCATACTAGTCGCGCGATGGGTTAAATGCGTTCAAGTTAGACAGAGATGATGATCCCCCTACAAGACGACCCCACGTAGAAAACTCAATGGGAGATTATGGAACATCCACCTTACTCACCCGGTATAAGTCTCTTTGATTATGATATCTTCAGAAAAATGAAGGAACCACTGCGTAGAAGCCGGTACAATACCAGAGAAACAATTATTCATTCTGAAGGGCGGTCAGTACGGGACATCAACAGAAATACACGCGGAGATGGTGAACGCCGCCTTCCTAACGTTTGGCAAGAGGTCATTAATAACGGAGGCAATTATATTGAAGGTGTCTACATGTAAATACCTCTGTCAATTAAGAATTTTCAGAAAAAAATATCATTACTTTTTATGGAAAACCTTGTGTTATTAGAACCTGTCTTAACCATAAGTGATAGTTTAGTTTTTCTACGCTGATCGAATGTTTTCAAAACAATTTGAAACCGTCCCCGTACGTATAAAGTTCTTGGAAACTTCGACCTTCTCTTACAGCTGGATCAGTCCGTAAACACGGTGAAATCTTCTTTCAGATTCCCTCGATGGAAATATCAGTTATACAATCACAGGAAACTTTCAAGTTCCGTTCAAAAAATCCTGAACACGGGTTATGAGCTGGTAATATTGCAATTTCAAAATTGTAATCGCCGTACAAAAATAATATGCGATTAATTAGAATCGCTGCGAATAATGCAATTAGTTAAAATTTAGTACTGCTGAATTTTGTATACTTTTTTTGCTAATATGCACAAAAATGTACCTAAAAGATAATCTGTAAGCTGTTCTTCAGCTTTATTCCCCCATCTCAGTATAATTCTCAGTTAGTTACGAAAATTCTGTTCCACAATCATCTACAGCTACATTTGATTCTATCCCAGATTTCACTAAAACTTCCATATTTTTGTCCGCTAATTTTTGAAGAGATTAAAACTAATTTGTGTTCAATTCTATTTCTACAATTGTTTTATGAATATTTATATAAACATTAAAACGACTGTTTTATACTATGTTTAAGTAAATAAGGTGTTAGTTTAGTTTAACAAGAATAAGTTGTTAGCCACATTCATTTGAAAATCGGTATTTGCACGCTTAAGAATGAAAATGTGAGATGTCGAACGTAAATGTGATTTTATTCTCTAGAATTAATCACAGTTCTGATTCTCTCCATATTCACTTAAAGTTCTTAACATTTAATAACTTTCAAGGTAATACCGTACGTACGTTTTTGCAAATGTATGATTAAAATACGCTTGAAACCGATGAAATACTTCAGAGCAGCATCACTATTGACAGTTCTGCCTTGCGATTGTTGCACTTAGATGTGGTAACAATCAGTGTTACCATCTTCATGGAAGAAAATTATGACCTCGTAGAGCAAAAATTCCCTGTGGGTACTGGGTTTTAATCAACGCCTCATACATATATCTATTTAGGTGGCGTGGGTTTAATTACCGGCACCACGACGCAAAAACATTTTTTGAAGTTTCTTAGAATCTTTTGGCCGTATCCGAAAACGAATTATCAGTTCCCCACCAAAAGAGGAGACGTGCCGAATGACACCATATATCTCTCGATGGGTGCGCGGAAAGCGGTGTAATCGTGAGCGATGGACGCAAGGACGAACGCACGCACGGAGACCCGCAGATACTCCAATACAAATAAGGACACAGAATTCAACAATACTGACATTGTGTTCCGGATTGCATATAACACGAATATTTAGATGCGTTTATTGCAACGAATGGTTCATAGTTTTATAGTTAAAGTGCAATTCGTCAAGTCTCCGTGAAGATATATTTTTTTTGAAACCTCATTTATAAATATTGGTTTCGTATGAGAGCCGCAAAACTCATCTACACTTTTGAAATAATAGAGGAGACAATTCTGTGTGTCTGCCGTTGATCTCTCTGATTGGTGATCTAATTGGTGTTCTCTGAGTATATGAATCGCATTGATATGCGACTATTAAACGATTTTTAGACTGTTGAATCCTTCTCCCGCTCGAAATTCAGAAAAAAAAACTCCCTTTATTTCGCCTGAGGACGTCTTAAAATAGGAAGACAGTCTAGACGCGGCCGTAAACGATAAAAGGGTGGAGGGAGATTCTGGATACTGCGCGGAGAACACGTTCGAGGCAGTAGTGCCGGGCTGCGTACAGAGCTAGAGAGTATAAAATGCTATGCAAATGAGTTTCAAAAGGGCAGATCGGTCGTCCCGGCAGTTTCCATTAAGTTCATAAATTTCCGCTTGAAACTGGGTCGCGCACTTTCCTGCGTGGCGAAAGATAACGTTTTCATGACTTTTTTAATGCTGTTTTCTTATTAAATGTAGGAAGCTAATCTATTCGACGGTTTTGTTTCCTCTTGGTGTCAAGATTTGAGAGCCTTTTCTTCGAAAAATATATCAAAGAAAAAAATTGTCTGGTCATTGTTTTATTTTTAAAAAATCGCTTTTACAAGTAAAATGTTCTGTTAACTAATAAACTTTTGTCATGAACATTTTTTTAGATTCCTGTTCTTTTAAATTTAATTTGACTAAAATGAAAGATTCAGCGCACATTGAAACGTATGTATGCGAAAAATATTCTTTACCTATTTTCTGTTGAAATTTAATTTTACAATCTCTGTTGTTCATTTTTACCTTATTGCCGTATACTGCCGAGCGTGCGTTAGTAACAAGATGAGACTCTCTTTGACTAAAATCGAGATATTGACGTTTATGAATAGTGAGGTTTTTTGCTGGTGTGGCTTATCTTGTCTGCACCAAGTCCTTGATTTGAATTATGAAGCAATAGTGGTTTGAGGCGGAGAAAACGGGAAAATCCCGAGAACACTTGCCGCAAACTGGCTTTGTCCCTAACAAATTCGATATAGATTGACCTGGATTTGAATCCACATACCCAGAAATGGCCTGTGCACGGTGTGACAATCAAACTACGGTTACTCGGTGTGACAATCAAACGTGTCACACGCAGAGAAAAATGACGAAACCTACTTGCGGTAAAACCTTGGGTTTCAGCCGTATTCCATTCTATAAACGTGCTTGTGACCCTTAACACCCGTATATCAAAGTGAATTTACCCACAAGAAATAATTGAAACGCAGATGATTTGTTCACAACACTTAACCATTTATTCATATATAATGATTAATAAAAGAACAATCTAGGTCTTGTACCTAGTAATTATCAGTGTAGCGAGAATATATTCATAGACCTTTGCTGAATGTGTAAAGTTAGCTTATCCAATAACTTTGCACCTATGGTGACACGTCAACAGCAGTTGAGTGCTATTCGTGTAATTTCGCTGCGAGGGAGGGCGCAAGGAAATGCCGGCTGAATTGCGAATACAAGACGCCCCACAGTTCTACTCCTACTGAGTAGTACCGCTCGATTATCAAGTTAAAATTACTTCAAAAGTTTTGCTCCTCTTGTTGAACACTCACAGACCAAGTCGCTCAGAATACAAGGTTCTACTTTATACAAACTCCAATTGCAGTACCCATTCTTTTTTAACTTATTTATTTTAGGACGATTTAGAAACAATTGATATCATTAGCAATTACTATTATTTTATGCCTAAGAATCAACAGTTTAAAAATTATAATAAATATGTAATAATTATTTACAATCATTTTTATCAATAAATTAATTATTTTTTTCTATCTAGTAACTTTAAGATATTTTGTTCTTAGTTTACAGCTTTGGATTGAATTAAAGATTCCATACTTTTTTTGTAATGCCAAGAGTTTCTCTTATATTTTCCACACTTGTACATTCTGGGATAATATGACCTTGAAGCTAGCATTCCTCCACTTTTTAGACAGGTATCTGGGTCAGTTTTCTTTACTAGATGGCAGCGGGTTAGAAAGAAGTGGACACTTCTTAAAATTGTGATATCACTTGTTCTTTTCCTCGTACATGAATATTGAAAATTTTTAAGTCTGTTATTACTTATTTTTTTACGAGATGAAGTTTACATGGAGCTTTCCACTTTATATTTCATAATTTAATAGTGTACTTTTTGAAAGGTTTCTAAAAACCATTTTCAGCACGTATATTTTGTTCAACATTCAAGAGATGACATGATGAATTTTGACAACATTCAAGAGCTTTTTTTTAGTAATGTCTGTTGCTTCATTTCCAACGATTCGCTCTGGGGAGATCCAAATGCATCACGGCTTCTTGGCTCCGAGCGGTCGCGGAAAAGTGCGGTTGTTTTTGATTGATTTTTTCGTGTTTCCGGGCGCGTCAACTGCTTTGGTCATTAGTCCCGTTAGTATAGTGCATGTTTTTTTCTGGGGAGATGGCGGTGATCTTCCCCCGCTGGATGGCGAGATCCGGCGCCGACCTACCGTCGGCTAGTGGGGTCTCTCCCTAACCAGGACTCTCCCACCAGCGGGGCACCGCCCCAGCCGGGACAAGCTCTAAGCTCCCGACCGATCTCCCGGAATATGTGGTAGTGTGGTGCATGTTTGTGTAAGTGTGTGTAATGAGAGAGGATAGGAGAAGTAAGAGGAAGGACAGATCGCGCGCGGTCCGTGGCCCGTTTGTTAGGGTACTGCTCCGGCATTCGCCTGGTTGATCAGAGAAACCACGGAAAACTACCGATCAGAGCAGCCGGCCGCTAGAATTCTCCTCCAGACAGCGACTGAATTCGACCTAGCTGAAGAGCTAGTGTAGAAAATCCTGCCGCCGTGGGGAGTGGGAACCTAGGACCTCCCGGTCAGAGGTGCTGCAGTGACATCAGTTGATGCGCTGAGCTACCGCTCCCGGTAAAAGTGCGGTTGTCGGAGGCCCGCTCCGGGAGGGAGTCGCACGCCCGTGCGCTTCCCTCGAGAGGCCGCGTGCGTGCTGACGCGTGGCCACGCCCGTGCTCTCCCACCGGGCTCCCTCCCCCACCCCCACGTAGCCTCTCCCGCTCACGACACATGTTCACGCGGCAAGAGATCTCACTCGGATATCTACATCCATAATATCCGAGGTTCAAATCATATACCATCACACCAAAAAATGTACATAAAATACTTGCACAAGTGCATTATTTTTGCAACAAATTGTCTGGTGATATTAAACGGTTAAAATCGATATACAAGTTTTAAGTTTAAATTTTTTCCCTACATAACTGTCTTCTAACTTTTTTAGAAAAAAGTAGCAAAATCGTTGGACCTTAGCTGAATATGCCCTGTCACCTTCAGTGCAGATCAATCACCCTTTGCTTCACACCGGCCTCTCCCTCCGACGCAAGTTACAAATACACCTCGACAGGGGACATACACTGGTTTAGCAGTACCGACTACATCGACATCTAGCATTCAGGAACGCCAACTCTGCTTATATATTTCATTAAGGTTATCTCTGTCTATTGAAGAGGTAAAATTTGCAAATTATGGGACACAATAAGACGCAACATCGAAAAAAGTCAGAGTTGCCCGATTGAGGACCATGGCAGTTCATGGGAGAAACTCGAACTCAGTTCTCACTGATAGCACCACGCGTTCCTGCATTTTTACTAGTGCCCCGAAATTAGGCATTTATTTAGTTTGACATGGGAATGCAGAAAGACTTCGAGTTTGTTTATTGAGATACCCTTGGAAACCCAACCAGTAGCGGATGGAGACGGCATTTTAAATTAATAATGAGGGTGCAAACCGCAGTGTACTTAATGCCGGCAGCACTTGCTGAGCGAGCGAGGCGGAACGGCCAAGAAGGGCGGGTAGGACTGTTTAGTAGAGGATTTTATAATAGTTATTAACGCCCTTAGTCCGATATAGGGCAAATGACTGTCGCGGGCGAAGTTTCTAAAACAAGGTGATGTACGAGACTTGCAAACCAACCAAGTTCGTTTCTTCTGATATCAACTGTGTGTCGTTATATGCTATTCGTAATATCACTATTCATTCAGGAAAAAACAACATGTATTCTCTGATTTAAATATAGTGTTCCTTCAAGGTAACGAGCTCGAAGGAGATCCAGAAACATCCAATCGGAAGCATCAGTACCAAACTTTTGAATCGTAACAAAGCTCTCGATTGAATGCAATTGTCGCCATTTGCTTCCAGCTTGTGACTTTGAAAGGATACTACATTTTAATCGGAGTATATGAAATACCTTTTATTGGAGTTTTATTTGTTATATTTAGCGACAAATGATTAGCTTCGATAGTACCTAACGGACGGCGGAGTGTAAAGTCCTTAACGGACGCCAGTGTTTAAGAGTGGCTTTTCGTTCCTCTGGTTAGTTAAGTCGACATAACAGTACCGTATCACGAAAAATATATAGCCGGGTAATGAGGTGATGGTCTCTCCTTGATTGACAACTGATAGCTTCGATAGTACCTAACAGACGGCGGAGTGTAAATTCCTTAACGGACGCCGGCGTTTAAGAGTGGATTTTCGTTCCTCTGGTTGGTTAAGTCGACATAACAGTACAGTAGCACGAAAAATAAATACCCGGGTAATGAGATGACGGTCTCTCCTTCCACGACCAGAACGTTGGAGAAGACGTGCATCACAGCTGCAAGTAATTCCTCCGAGTCGTCTGCCGGAGAGATCACAATGCCGTCTCGTAATGTGCGCGTCCTTTGTGTGGCGGACATCGCACGCCTGGAGGTCTCCGGTTCGACCCCAGCTGCGGGCGGCGGCGACGGCCTTTTGACGCTGCACACACGACAGACGCCCTTTGATCTACCCGATAGCTCGCCTCCAATATCCGTCGGCCGGAGAGTCATTGGTTCTTGGTGCAGTGGCTGGGCCTTGGCTGCGGTGCGTTGGCTGCAGTCGGGCTTCTCTTGTGTGTGACGCTCTCATGAGCTGCTTCATGTAGGACGCTCTGCCCTTGCGGTCGAATTAGTGCCCTGGGAGTGGGGTGATTGACGGAAATTCGCAGGCTCGCCGCATGAGTGACCGAAAACCAAATTATGCAGTGTAATCAAAGTGCAATCTCGCCTTGTTTCAATGCCATATCCTGCTCTAGTTGATTTCGTTCAGAGGCTGCGGTACCTGTTGTCTATGCAGCGTCAGCTACCGGAAGGTCCTGGGGTTCGAGTCACGATGGTGGTGGAGTTTACTCCTTAGCTATGAAGCTAGGTCGAATTCACACGGTTTCTGGGAAGTTCTAGCGGCCAACTGCCCTCATCTGTAGCTCTCCGTGTTCAGCTTTCCTTTGCCTTTTTTATTCCCTTTTGTCTCCTTGCCCACAAACGCTGCCGCTTCCAAAAAATATATCGGCATGCTAGTCGGGCGCCTAGAATTGCTGCCAGCTGGAGAGGTGTGATGTTGAGTGTTTCGTTGATATAATTGCAAATTTTGCAACATTAATATTACTATTTATTGTATTTGACGTTCAAACAAATGAATGTTAATTTTTCATTTTACAATATGGATTACAATAGCATTATACTAATCAAATGACATCTGGTCGTATGTTACATGATATCTATGTTATATTCATATCTACTTTTAATATTCTATCTCATATTAATTAGATAAATGAAGAATTGAATAAAAATAGTAGACTTAAATGTAAATAGAGGCATAAAGGAATATTTAAACAAAATGTTTAAATAAACGATTGAAGAATATTTTAATAAAAGACGGAAATAAATATAAATAAACTTGTACAAATAAAATTGACTTTAGTAATTTATCAAATATCTAGGAATATTGTAATAGCTCCACAAGTATTGCAATAATAATCTATAATATATTATTTACACGTTTTATGGAATAATAGAAAAAATGTGTTTCATTGTCTAGAACCGCAGCTTATTGCTATCGTTTTCGCTAATTTCTAAACTTACCGAGCGTCGATTGTTAAATAACAAACTCATTGTTTTATTTTATTAAAATATAAAAATATTTGTTTATTTACAATTTTTAAATATTTGCTCTATATTATTATCTCCCACGGTGATGGGAGATACCTGGTAGGCGAAATACATTCAAGGCGACGGGGCGGGGTCGGATCTCTCCATCCAGCGGGGGAAGATCACCTTAACATTTCGGGATAGAACACATGCAGTACACTAACTAGGCTAACGACCTTAGCATTTGACACACTCGGAATAAATCAAACGTTGACAAAGCTCTTTGCTATTATTTTCTCACATTCACCTGTGGTAAAGAACGGAGGATATACGGATCCCAGAGTTGCAGAAAAGTTGCAGTGTGGATGTATGGGTGGCTCGGGGAGTAACAAAGTTCTCGCTTTGTCCGCAGCGATGAAGGCGGCGCTGCTCATCCAGCGCTGGTACCGACGCTCGCTGGCGCGCATGGAGGTGCGGCGCCGGTACACGTGGACCATCTTCCAGGAGATCGAGTACGCCGGAGAGCAGGACCAGATGAAGGTGAGTACCACCATTTTGATCGATGTGATTGGAGGTGACGGAGCAGGGGGGGCCCTTTAGTTACGTTTATTAATACCGTAGAGTAGCTCAACACCAGGCGAATGCCGGAGCAGTACCCCACCGAACGGGCCACGGACCGCGTGCGACCTGACGTTCCTCTTCCTTATCCTCCCCTCTCCCCTTTCACACACACTTACACTAACATGCACTACTCTACCACATATTCCGGGAGACCGGTCTGGAGCTTAGAGCTTATCCCGGCTGGGGCGGTGCCCCGCTGGTGAGAGAGTTCTGGTTAGGGGGAAACTGCCTAGCTGACTATAGGTCGGCGCCGGATCTCGCCATTCAGCGGAGAAAGATCACCGCCATCTCCCGAGAAAAAACATGCACTACGCTAACGGGACTAATGACCAAAGCAGTTGACGCGCCCGGAAACACGAAAAAATCAATCATAAATTAATCTGTAGAGTCGCGATAATCCCAGATAATTGGGGCTGATTACCAAAAAGTCGAATTACACGGAGAAAAGAACTCATAAGGGAATTGTTAAGTACAATGTGTAACGAAGTCGATTTTAATATGCATATACTATTAGAATTACAGATGCATGCATAAATGAGTGCGGACCGGTCACAACAATGGAGTAGACTGGCTCTGGAACCGTTCGCCGCACACGTGACCTTCGTGGTGTTGCTACCGTCTCAAGAACCAGCTCTTGTTAATCGAAGCTTGTTTCCTTGTTAGGTCACTTGGCGCGCATCAGGCCACCTCGGGTTGCATGGAATCTCGGATTAGCGAGTTTTGAATTATTGCGAATTACTATACGTTCAAATGTTCATCATTGTAGAAAATATAATGATTTTGTGAATTGTTCCTAATTTGATAGAAGAAAAAAATACTGTTACGTTCTGTTGTTTACTCCTGTTATTTTTTTATCATACAGGCGTTAACAATTAATTTTCTTCAGTTACGGGCTCATACTATTATTTAGTATTTGTTTGGCTATGATTATTCTTCAATTCTTTCATTTGAAAAACTGTTATTACGTTTTGTCATAGAGTGTAGTAAAAACTAAAAAAAATAATTGTTCGATGTTTAGTCTGGTAATGCGATAGCCGCATTCGTGCAGCAACTCATCTAAAGGAGAGTAACATTGTTTCGTCAGAGGCATTAATACGTTCTTCATTACCTGCGTTGTACGTTCTTTGCAACCTATGATTCACGCACGCAATTAGTCAAATGTCAGAGGAAATGAGAGTACTGTTTGGCGTCATTTGTTCGCGGCGTTTGAACCTTTTGCAATTGTCTGCAAGACTGCAAAGTCTGAGATCGTTGCTGGTGTACATTCGGCCATTTATGATATTTGAACATGTGTGAAGAAGTTCTTTCAATAAGCAACAGCGTGGCCCAAAGAGGAGTAATGGAACTCTAAACCCAAAATTTGGAATTAAAGAAAAATATGAAAAGTTGAAATGCCTTCTATTTCTTTCCTTGATTTCCTTTTTAATGTTATAATTACAGTTCCAAAGAGGGCATTAAAATTTTAAAAAACGTTATTTTCATAACTCACAGAAAGTGTGACTTTGGCATATGAAACAAATGTCAAACTAGACGACAATAGGAGCAGAGTTTGGCACTTTGAAATCAGTACGCCAAAGACACTTTCGTACGAGTTTCGTTCTTTTTTGTACAAATTCATAGAACCTTACAAGAATACTCTTTTGGGCTTATTTTCAACATACGAGGCGACAACCCAGTTGATTCAAGTCACTCCAGTGTTTTGTTAAATTAACAGTACCCCATTGTTTTACAGCACCATGACTTCTTTACGGTACACATAAAGCAATGTATAACTTTCCAATCGATAAGCAGTGAAAGCATGTGCTAATTTCCATGCACGAGTGCTGTAAAAGGAATTTCCGAACAAAATATTGAATGACAGGGATAGTGTTTCTGGAATCTGGTTACGAATACACATTCAGCATTTCCAAATTGATTTCTTTTAAATTCGAAAGCTGTAGAGAGGGGAAAAGGAAGCTATCACGTGATGTGTTTCTTGGAGAAAGCTCTAACCCATTTTGTGCCCACGGCGCAAGGAGCGAGATTTGACTTGCGGTACCGAGAAGGGGAGCGCTGGTTCCCGAGCCGAACGGAAGGAGCGGGGGGGGAGGGAAACAAAAGAGCAGCGCACGGCGAACAATACCCCGACGCAGAAGGCGGGGGCGGGGAAGGGGGAAGCGTGGATGTGGAGGTGGGAGGGGAGAGCATGGGATATCGAGGTGTTGGAGAATGGAGTGAAGGAAGCTGCGGAGGCAAGGGAGAGGAGGAGAGCGCGAGGGAGAGAGGAGGGGGGATGGGGGGTGGAGAGGGACGAGGGCTGAGGCCGACGATTAGAGCAGGGGTGAAAAGGAGTTGACTGGCTCATGAAAGCGTGGGCTTCCTCGGCCGCAGTCAACATGTTCTTGGTGATGGCGGATCCTAGACAGAGATGCTGACGTTTCGGCCGGCATGCATGAGGCCGACTCCGTAACGGGCGAAATTTTGGCATCTGTGCCTAGGACACGCCATCTCTTCCGGACAAGTGAAGTAGATATTGATTGGTAGATGAGCCCGGGCACGTCCACTGTTAGTATCATTAGTGGTGTTGGTGCAGTGATGTTTCTCCCGGCTAGAGGGTGATATCTGGTGCTTAACGTACACCTTGCCTTGCGGAGATTTCCTTCCTCCCCAGTGAAGCACCAATGCACCTCTGTCAAACTCTATGCTCCAGATTGGTCTCCCTTTATGTGTGGCTTGTATGTGGTGTGAGTAAGGGGATGAGGATAGGGCAAGAAAGAGGGAGGAAAAATTGCGAGCGGTCCATGGCCCATTTGTAATAGTGCTGCTCCGGCATTCGCCTGGCCTTGATCGGAGAAACCACGGAAAACTACCGATCAGAGCACCCAGTCACTAGAATTCCCCTCCAAATCGACTTCGGCTGAATTTAACGTAGCTGTGTAGGTAGTGTCAGCAAAATCGGGACTCGAACCCCAAGACCTCCTGGTCAGAATCGATGCCGCAACAACGGAAACAAACTGACAAACTGAGCTCACTGAGTCGCGCGGCGGTAGCGCAAGGGCGAGGGTGCTGTACGCGAGGGCGATGGGCGATGGGCGAGGGCGATGGGCGATTGCTGCGTCTGGGAGGAGAGGGTGGGGTGGAGGGGGATGGGCCGTGTGTGGGGGCGGCGAGGCGGTGGCGGGCGCTATCTCGCCCTTTGTCGTCAGCCGCAGCGGCCGCTTCAAAGCTTGGCTCAACGCCGCGTCCGCCAGATAGCAGGAAATCGGGCAGCCCGCAGGAGGCCGTGCATCCCTCCCCCTCCCCCTCCCCCTCCCCCGTCGTGCAAGGCGGCTGTGCGAGGCGGTTCGATTTTCTCTGCTTGAGAGTTATCTGCGCAACTTTTCCTCCGGTTTTACGTCTCTACTGCCCGGCGTCTTCAAGGGCTGAGTCAGGAATATAACCTTGCTCTCGGCTTTGTCATACACATTTTTACCTAGAGATTATCTTTGAGAATTTATCATCATTCATTTATACAGTTTTTTGCTGCAGCTGATAAAAATTCACACTCGTTAGTACAAATATTTTCTTTAAAATTCCACCCCACAGTCCCTCATACATTCCTGTCTTTTTTCTTCTTGCCTTCCCCATTTACACAATTCCCCGTTCACACCCGTTATTTTATACCTCCCTACCTTTTCCTATTAAACCATATTTTCATTAGTATTTCTACTTTCTCCTCCATAGCATTTCCTATTCCTACAATATCCTTCTGCTTCCTCTCTTAGTTTTTTTCATCCTCATCATTCCTCCCTCTCGACTTCATCACATGATATTTCTCTCTCTCTCTTTGTATCTCTTTCTCTCTCTATTTCATTACCATTGATTAACCGTTCTTCAACTTCTCCGGCATCCTTTATCACGTGTTCTCATCTCTCTGTACCATCTTCACAAATCCTACGTACAAATATTTTATACCCTTATTTACCAAGTATAATCTACGTCCCATCTCCCTCTAAACTATAAACCTTTCTGTCCAGTTGTAATGGTTTCGTTTGTTACTCTCTTCTGGTCGTATGTTTCTACTCGTAGTTCAGACAACACGATTTCTGCATGAAACCTTTTGAGCGTGCTCGATTTTTTCATAAACAAAATGTACACTTCGACTCTAGCGCCTGTAGCGGTAGAATCGTTCACTAACGGATTTGTTTACGACAGAAATCTTCCGTATTTTTCAATTTTGTTATTAGATTAGGTACGATTCGTGAGATTTTGTGTTTTGGCGTGGTGGAGTTCTCGATTTTTCTGTTGAGTTGAGAGGCAGTAAAAACTGTCTCTTGCAAATGTGAAATTACTGAATCTCACTTTTTCAGGCAAGACTTCTTCCATTGGGAGCGTTTTTTCTGAGCACTCGCTGAAGCCTTCGCAGCCACAACCTTGCTTGTAGCGACAACATGACGATCTTTCTATGTTTCCCCCCTACGTTTTGTCAATAATTTTCAAAAAGTATTACGTAGGAAGTGTCTCAGAACGTACTACAGAAATGCCGCGCCTGACTGTTCTCGGACACCGCAACCCGGGAATTCATTTGTGTGCCGGCAAAGCCCCTGGCGGCGTGCAGTGGTAAACTGGTACAGGAAACAGGCAGTGCAGATCATTAAACGCGAATTTTGGCTTATTATACTTCTAATTGGGATCTTGGACTTTCTGTGCAGTTTCTATGTGAAAATCTGCACGAAAACTACCGTGGAAAAAGACCTTTACAGAAGTTCTTGTACTTTCACTGCGTAATTATCTCGTAACACACCTTCCGTTTTTCGCATTTCTCTCTTTCTCTCTCTCTCTTTCTCTCTCTCTCTCTCTCTCTCTCTCTCTATCTATCTATCTATCTATCTATCTATCTATCTATCTATCTATCTATCTATCTATCTCTATCTCTCTCGTAACCTCCTTAAGTCATTCAAATTTTTTAACACTTCTACATCTCTTAATGAAAACCCTCTTTCCTCTTTTCCGCCTCTCTCTTTCCTTCTCCCATTTACATCATATTCTATTGTACCATTTATTTATTAGTTCCAAATTTTTCTACCCATCCCTCCTGCAACTACACTTTCTAAAACTTCTTCACACATTAATTCCATTCCTCGTTTCATCGTTTGAAATGTTATAATTGACACAAGTATGTGTGCTCTTCGTTCCTAAATACTCTTAGTGTAAAGCCCTATATTCACTGTCAGGAATTGGCACATGTGTTACTTGTACTTACCTAATACTTGCACTGCCCCCGTTGGGACAAAAATAAAATTCTATTAGAGCCGGAATTTTTGGTGAATTTAATTTTAACGGACATTTATCCAGGATTATTTCGCACTTCGCAAGAATGGAAGGCTCACTGATAATTTTTTTAAATATAATAATAATAATAATAATAATAATAATAATAATAATAATAATAATAATAATAATAATTCATGAGAATACCCCTGTTTTTAACTCACAGCCAAACATGCTGTAATAACTCAATTTCTATCACTTGGTATCCATTGCATGGTATTTTGAAAATTACCACATCATAAACAATATAAATGATTTTATGCTCACTAAAAAAGTGAAACCTAAAAAAAAAGAATTTTCGTTGGGCCTCTAAACCCTCCTCTTGGTATTTTTGAACTTAAAGCAATAAATTAAAGAATAAATGAACTTACATTTTGGGCGTTTCGTTGAGTTATCAAACCAAATGATATCCTTTCATATAATCTTACAATACTTTGTTAGAAATTCTTAATTATGAATAATTCAGTTGTTTTGGAGGATCTTCATACTCCATCCCGTTGTAAAGTACTCTTCTCGTGTGCCAAAAACTGCCCAATGGCCTTCCCAGTTCTCTCCTGCTTGCTCTTCGCTTGCTTGAACGCCATCGCATCTCACCTCCCTCCCTTCAAATCAGCCCAACCACTGAAAATAACGCAGACTGCTTTATGCTTTTGTTTTATTTAAAGTTGAAAATAGATGCGTGCAGCTGTAAAAATGCTGCTGAACAAAACCACCCCAAAAGGTTTCCCAAAAAGTAGAACGCACACTGCTCAAGAACAACAAATAAAATACTCTCTTACTTACTGAAATGAATTAAATATTTCAACAAAACGTCTTCACGAATATTGCATGATGTAGTACCTTAATTCAGTAAAACAGTTCTTTACACACCAAGAAGATAAAAAAAATTGCTGTTTCATAACGCAACACGTGTGTAGTAAATATTTAAGTGCGGGCGGCCTCCTCCTTCGAGCCTTGCTGTCGCATGAGAACAGGTGTATTGTACGCAGTAATGCACTGAGAATTAGAAGTCAGTGAGTGTGCTCAGTCGGCATAGGAGGAAATAACATAATAAAACTAGTGGAGCTAAAACAACACGAACTTTCTCGGCCGTACTTTTCACGAAATACTACGCAAAAACTATTCAAATTTTCGAAACATTTGAATACTTTTTAAAGGAACCGAGTTTATTGAATGAAAAAATCTCTATCTTCATCATTGTAGTTATAGGAAGACGCCTGTAATGATGGGTATTAATAAACGAGTGTGATTTTACGATACAAGCGAATATCGTAAACTTCACACGAGTGTATTAATACCCATTATATCGAGTTTCATACGGTACTTTTTCTACGACTTTATAAGTTAAACTTTTACATTGGATCGTTTCGTGGCAGTTGACATGTACTATTCAGCCAAGGCCACCTTCCCTACCCTCGCATGCTGCCGCAGGTGGCTGTGGTTACCAGTTCGCCGGCGAGGGAGTACTGCGCTAGTCAAATAGGATCAAAGTGAAATTACGATCCACTTTATTTTTTATATACCACAAACAAATTACTAATGATAAAAGAAATTAAGACTGACAAGCATAATATAATATCAAATGCAATTTTAATGTACTCAATCGAACGAAACATTTTCTAGAACGATTCTCAATTATTAATGAAGTGTCAATACTTGGTTCGCAAACTTCTCTGTGATTGGTCAAGAACCATTATGCAACTGGTTGCAGCCAACAAATGACAGCATTATACAATAGGAATAGAAAATGGGTATTTTTTGATATTAAAACCATTCCAGGTTTTTTAATCATGCTGTTTAAACCATGCTCCTAACGAGGATGGCTTAAGTCAGCCAATCCTGGGCCGAGTCGGAGGCGAGCGTTCGTGCGGTGAACCTGCGGGCATCTGCTACCAGGGCTTTCGCGGGGCGGCACCCGAGCTGAGCCGCTGGCAGGGCGTTTGGGCAAGTTCCAATGCCTGCGGATTGGGGGCGGCTGTCTGCCTGCCGACTAACTTGCGGTTCGCGACGTTCATTTGTGAACTTGGGAGCAACTTGGAGTGAGGGCCTCTGCGTCGGAAGGTTATCTCGAGGTCTCAGGTAAGCGCTGTGGAGAGTTGTCGTTCCATTTAATATTTGCAGCCTTGGGAGCGGGATGCAGGCTGTTTATCGCTTCGAGATCCACGGAGTTCAAGGAGCCAAACGGTGTCCACGCGTTCCATGAGTTTTATTATAATTTAACCATTTATTTATTTCATTTAATTCTATGTCGTGTCTTTTTAAATTTTGCAACTTACGTACTGGGAGCGGTAGCTCAGTGCACGAACTGATGTCACTGCAGCGCCTCTGACCGGGAGGTCCTAGGTTCACACTCCCCACGGCGGCAGGATTTTCGTCTCTAGCTTGTCAGCTAGGTCGAATTCAGTCGCTGTCTGGAGGAGAATTCTAGCGGCCGGCTGCTCTGATCGGTACTTTTCCGTGGTTTCACCGATCAACACCAGGCGAATGCCGGAGCAGTACCCTACCAAACGGGTCACGGATCGCGCGCGTTCTGACCTTTCTATTTCTTGTCCTATCCTCTCCCCTTACACACTCACACATACACCAACATGCACTACACTACCACATATTCCTGGAGACCGGTCGGGAGCTTAGAGCTTGTCCCGTCTGGGGCGGTGCCCCGCTGGTGGGAGAGTCCTGGTTAGGTCCTTTTTCACAGCGTAACGTTCGATAATCACGTTACTAATAGCGGATGAAGTCTAAAATGGTTATTTTTATATTGAGGGCATGAATTTATTTTTTTAAATGAGACAGATAGGTCGTAGAAAATGACCGTTAATCGAGCATAAAACCAAAAACTTTACTCACGAAATATAAACAGTTTTTTTAAGATTGTATAAAAAAACTTCAAATACGAATCATGATTTGTTTCAACTGTATTCTTCATGGTATATTCGAAAGCATCTCCCACCTTCGTTATCGTTTGTGTAACAAGAGGACTGGATTCGCCATATAAGATAGTGCGGCATTGTTTCATACGAGTTCCTACAATATAACTGGCACAGCGTGGGTATGGTTACTGAATTTAAAAGGGTTCAAAGCGACGTTGATATTTCACAAGAGCTGTTAAAATCTGCGAACGCCGCAGTATCTAATTTATTACTCAAAATTCCTAAGGTGTTTATGAAAAAAACTTCCCATCATTTGAGAATTTGGTGTGCATCTAAGAGAGTTGCTACGAATTTCAATATATATTATACGTTAATAGTACTAATTATATGTTAATACTTATTGGAAAGAGTTTAATAATAGTGAAATTAAAGTAGTTTTTTCATTTACGTGTCCTGTAGTTTGTTACTACCTACCTTGTCTGAAATACTTTTTTATACCAGCATTATAAATGACCTTTTCTGTTGCAAGAAATCGTTCATAAAACGGCACTTTACGACACGAATGATTGTGACATTACACATTCAGCCAATCACAGCGTGAGAATCCTGGGGAGGTAGCGGCGAACGGAACAGCCGACCTACCGTTTTCTCATACAGATGTCAAAAACCCGAGACGTCACAAGAAAGTTGTTTTGCATAATTAAGTTTGATTCTCTTTCGCTTTTTCTGATAAAATAATTTTCTTTTGTCACAATTGTTAACAAGTTTGTGCTTTCAGTCTCAAATCTGTAGGCGTAAGCTGATAGCATAAAGAGACAATCGGAAAGGGAACAGTTTTTTAATGCTATATTTAAATGATCTCATTAAGTACTCATTGTTTAATGCTATTTTCAAATCGTCACATTAAGTACTAAGTCATAAATGTGATAATAAATATATTCCTGTAAGTTCATACACACAGATTATTCTCAGATACCATCAATTTTTTTTTACTTTTTCCTTTCTTTTTTTTCTCGGCCTTATCTGAGAGCCTTTCGGTTTCTTGAGAAGGTTGAGATTTTAAAGTATTTTCCCTCATTTTTTTTCTGGCTTCTTGATGTTTATTTTTCATTTTTAATGTTTGATTAATTCTTCTTTAAAATCTTGTTATCTTCTCTATTATTAGTGTTTCAAGTTTTTCTGTTCGGGTAATTGAAAATGTTTCTTCTAGCATGTTAATGCCATTCACTTCCTTGCATTCATAAAAGTTGGCTTCTTTGAATTTCCATCTTGGGGTATAATTTGTGCTGCAAGCACTCATTGTTGTGGAGAGAAATTGAATGGACAAATCCATGCAGATCTTCCTTAGTAGTCCACAGAAGCAATGATTGGTTGATCGATATGATTGGTTTTTTCATGTTTCCAGGCGCGTCAACTACTTTGGTCATTAGTACCGTAAGTGTAGTATATGTTTTTTCTCTGGAGATGGCAATCTTCTCCCGCTGGATGACGAGATCCGGCGCCGACCTACCGCCGGCTAGTCGGGTTTCCCCCTAATCAGGACTCTCCCACCGGCGGGACACCTCCCCAGCCGGGACAAGCTCTAAGCTCCCGACAGGTCTCCCGGAATATGTGGTAGTGTAGTGCATGTTAATGCAAGTGTGTAAGGGGAGAGGATAGGACAAGGAAGTGGAAGGAAAGATCGCGCGCGGTCCGTGACCCGTTTGATATGGTACTGCTCCAGCATTCGCCTGGTGTTGCTCGGATAAACCACGGAAAACTACTGATCAGAGCAGCCGGTCACTAGAATTCTCCTCCAGACAGAGACTGAATCCGGCCTAGCTGAAAAGCTAGTGTCAAAAGTTAGGTCAACCTAGGACCTCCCGAACAGAGGCGCTGCAGTGACATCAGTTGATGCACTGAGCTACCGCTCCCGGTCACAGAAGCAATGGAATAGGTATATAATGTTAGATCATTAGCCCTGAACCAAATTTATGTGCGAATTGTCATATTTTTCATAGCAAAAAAGTTACAAGTCATATTTTTTAAAGCAAATTTAAAAGATTACAGATTTAAGTTTAAAAAAAACAACTGATAGTTATTTACAATATAAGTTTCGTAAGACTTATTACAATGCAATATTGGAGAATTAACAAACGAGACTGTTCCGAGTTTTGTAACTAATGGAGTATTGCAATAAGTAATTGTATGATAATGAAATGCAAGTATCGTACAAACACTTTGTCCTTGATTATAAGAACACTTGTGTTCTAATGACTCCTATTACGTGACTGATCTTTGTAGTTTGACTTCAAAGACAAAATGGCTAAAGTAGTTTTGTCAAAAGAAACGAAACGTACAAGGGTTCACTTTGAATGCAAAAAGGAAGAAATTAAATTCCAAATTCGGAGTTTGCTCCGTCTAAACTCGATCAGGCACCACAGTGAGGAGGTGGGTGAGGGGTTGGAGGGGGAGAGGGAAGAGGTAGGGTGGGGGAAACACCGGCATCGCTGTTGAAATTCATCATTTCTCGTCCCCCGCTCCGGTAATAGGGTTTTCTGGGGAAATGAGGCTTGTAGCGTCTTGTATATCATTAGCCCTAATGCCAGAGCCTCCGCTAGCGCGCTCGGCGACGGAGGTGCTCCTGGTGGCGGAGCCGAGAACTAACCGCATGCCAGCTCTTGTTTCGCGCTACTTCGCGTGATGGCCGGGCCGTAATTTAGGCAAGCGAACGAGCCCAGCGCCTTGATTAAAGTTTTTCAAAGACAACTGAAAGTACCGGCAGAGTTTTCTTTTCAAAGATCGTATAAGACGTAAGAAAAAAAAAATTCTTTTAATTATTTCACTCAGAGGTTCCCAGTTGACTTTCCATAACAGTTTTTCACGAAATCTGTTTACGATGTTACTCAGAATAGCCTGAGTGGATGTTCATTCATGAATGCAAAAACGTTTTAAACGCTGTAATGAAGTTTTGTTCCTAACATCATTATAAATTGGTTATGAAGCAATTTATATCGGAATTTAGTTAAAAGTTGAGAAATCCACCAGGCTTCCCAGTGATGTAACATGGGATGACGTGTTTATTAATGGTGAAAACTGCAAATCACTTGTCGCAACTAATCCTATGACGATCTCCTTCACAAAAAAATTCTAGAGTGTAGGGTATGCCAAGAAAAATATACACCTTAAGGAAAAATAGTACATTATATATTTCAGTTGAAAAAAAGTTCCGCAGTAAGAAGTAGACCAAATTGTACTTACGACAGTTAAATCAATAAGTTTATCGGATGTAACAGGTGAACTGTAATGAAACCCGTGACTTATATTTACATAAAAACTTCACACTCCGTACTGTGTCATTCGTTTCACCCACATTGTCATTTTAAAAAGTCTCGTTCTTTACTTACATTTTATGATTTAGATTCATGAATGCAAATTATTTTCATTTCAAAACAGCTTTCTTTCTTAGTTTCTTCATTGAAGTGTTTGTTATTTCAAAATAATTGTTTTTGTACTTTTATAAAAAAGTTAATTTTTACTTTTTCCGGCAAGTTTCTCTGTTTTCTAACAATCATTGCAACTTTAGCATCTTTACCCTTCCATTTTTCATGTTCAAATGTAGGAATTCCGGACATACGTGGAGATACAGAGAGAACATGGGCAAAAAAATTATTTTTGGTTTTTTATTCCTAAATTATTCCCTATACTTTATTATCCTGAAGATTTGCGCCAATCAGGTTGGAGAAAAACCTTTAAAATTTAAATAACAATCAGGTATAGCATCAAGACGTAAACTTGGGGGTCTGTGAAATGAAGGTGAAGAAGAGTATGTTGACAGAGTACTATGTTGCAATTTCCCCACATGCATTTGCTTATTTGTATTTTAGCAGTAGTTATGTAAAGTTTCAAATTTAAAATACGATTTTCGATTTAAAATACGATTTTCGGGAAAGTGTCGCTTAGTAAAGTTAAAGATAAAAAATCAAAAGTTCATATTATAAACTATTCCAAAGAAAGATTTTATTTAATAATTATCGTTTTTTAGATGTAAACGCTTTTATATTACAAAATTTCATTGTTCTACATCAAATCCTCAATGCTTAAAAATTATAATTCTACATTGTGTAAATCCATCACATCCTTCCTCTCATTAAAATTTTGGGACAGAGAAACCCCTTATTCGCAGAGTAGAATCTTACTTGCCGAACTCCTGACTTACTGCTTACAACAATTGTTGCCAAAACAGACAATGCCAATTACTGTGCATTTCATGTCAAAGTTAGAAAGAACTCTTTCTTTATTGTATGTTTTTAAAACTGTATGGATTGCATTCAAAATAATAAATACAATAGTGAAATAAATATATACTGAAATGTACATGAACTAATGATCCAATGTTTGATGTGAAAATAAATTTCACTGTTGACCCAAGATATTTCTTTTTCTGACTGAATACCTGTAACCGTCTGAGGTAAATCCTTCGTAAAGAAAACAAATGAGATTTATTCGTGAACTAAAATATTCGGTTGTTGTTCCCTTGCTTTAAAGGTTGTACTCTATTATCTCCTCTATGTAGTATGTCTCCCTTGAGATTAGTTTAATTTATTGTTGCTTGTTAATTTCTGTGCTTGTAATACAATTGCGGGATAAATAAATGAGTTGAAAAATTACGCACCGTGTCGTGGATAGTGTGTTGGTAGTATGGGAAGGGGAAACACCTAATGACGTATTTAAAGCGAATTAATTGCTCTCATCGGCTGTGGTCTGGAGACTCGTCTGCGGTCTGTGCACTTGTGCCTGCTGGTCGATGAGCGGTTGCGGTCTGTGGTGAATTAGTGCTATGAAGGAGCATCATCCATTGGTACTAGAATTATTTTTCTTAATTCATGTTTTACCTCCCTCTTTTTAACAGTCGCTTATCAATTGTACAATATAATACATGTATGTGTAAATTTTGTGAACATTGCTACGCGAGAAGTAGAGAAACAAATGAAAGGCAAGAGGGCTCTGGGAAGCAGTGTGATATGAAAAGTAGAAGTTGGAGGAAGTCGTTTTGAGCTGTTTTAAAAATGGAATCAATGCTACAGTAATTGAGTGCGGACGTTATAATTTGTGTGATGCATGAGTTAGAAACAACTGAGAAGAAAAAAGAAGGAAAGAAAGAAAGTAAGCAAGACGGACAACAACTAAAATTGTATTCTTAGTGAAAGAAGAATCAAAAGTGGGACTTTTGTTGTAGATATTAATAGTTTCTGTCGTTAATTTTAATGTTTAAATAAAGGAATAAGTTTATTTGTTCAACACAGAAGCGCTTAACATATTTTTAGTATAGTAATTTAGGTAATTATCTGAATTATTTTTACACAATTTGTCCGATTTTTTTCCGTGTGGAAACATTCCAAAGGCCTTGTCCTGAGAGTTAGTGTGTTTATTTGTGATGTATCATAAAAAAAATCGGGCATATCTAAAAGATAAATATTTCGGCACGTCACAATTGCGGGTGGGGGAGGGGGCCAACGTTTGGAACTATTCTCCGAATAATATTTCTGTCTACTTGTCAGCTGGGGGTGGAGTAGAGCAATGTTGCCGCTTACTAGGGTGGCAGAGAGGTGGTCGCGTCAGATCGCAACAACAGCAGGAGTAGCAAGAAACAAATCTCAATACGAGCACACAACGGTAGGCGACGCGGAACCGCATACAAGATACTCATATAAAGAAGTAATGGCGCTTTTCAATTCTCAGTTGCTTCATGCTGTTAAATTTAATATTTTCGTAAGTATCGGCAACTCTGTGGTGACATCAGAATTTAAAGACTCTGATTGGATATAGGATCCCCTTTCACCCTTCAGCCACCAGCTCTCACGTAGACAGAAATATTATTCGGACAATATTAGCAGTTTTTTTTCCTAAATAAGCATGCACTTTTCTATCGTTTAGAACTTTTATTAATGGGAAACTTTCTCTTTGATCTTTGTGATAATTCCATCTTTCAACACTCATCGGTTGTTTACAAAACAATTGGAAACTGTTGACGTGTTCAATCGCTTCGTTGAACTTCTTTACCTTGAATTATCGGAGCTGCCGCCTAGCGACACGTGAAAATCTTATTTTAGTATCTTTATACGTGTAGTCGGAGCAAGAGTGTGAATTTTAAACTAATTTTTCAAACAAAAACAAAAAACAAAAATAAAAAACGGACGGCAGCCATCTTTATCTCCACGGAATGAAACGCAATTAAAGAAAATGTTTAAAATATTTATGCCATTGCCATGTCTCAGAAGTTGAATATATTTTAGCTCTAACTTGCAGAAAATGATTGTAATGTATTGCTAAATACGTGTAGTATTATTTATTAAAGACATATGATATATGATGACCAACGCCACCACGCAGTGTTCTCTCTGAAAGCCACGACTCTCATAAATCATATCGGAGGCTTGCAGCAGCAAAAATGCTGCCGTCGAGTGTGTGTTGTAGAGAATGGAACACTGAAGCAATAAAAATGTGGATGTTCTGAAACAGCACATGTGAACACTTCTTCCTCATCTCATGACGTAATGTCATAAGCAGACACACATTGATTATGAGAATTAAATTGTGAGTTAACACAATCAAATACCTTTTTTTAGTCAAAATCTAAACGGTTCCATTATTTTTGTATTTTGCCACTCTTCCTGGGTATGTAACAAAACGATAGACACTACTCCCATGACCAGATGCTGCATAGCTTTCTTCCAAATTACTAGCACATTGGAAATTAGTAATGCAAATTGCTCCTGGTAAGATCCTTTTATGTGCTTCAAGAGTGATATAGCACACCAAAATGCATCCACCGCCTTCATCCGTTTTAAACCGCGCATCCTGTCAATTTGGAATCCAATTTCCTAACTCTCATACCACTGTGAGCGGAATATTGTATATTACAAAAAATAATGTCTGCATGTCCTGCATAAACAATGCAAGCGATAATCCAATTTTCATGAAATTTGTTGTAGTGATAGGTCTTAATTTGGAGTATACCAGTATGATACTTTCATATCGGATTTCTGTCAACAAAGGTTTTATTACAAAAATGGGTTAATGCAATGCATAATCCCATCTATGCTTTGCGGAACAGTGGTGTGGAATGGACGAGCCGGGTAACATGTGGGGGACCTGGGCGGGGCCGGGTGGGGCGTTCGGAACGGGGTGGAACGGGCAGAGTGCGGAGCGGAGCGAGGCGGAGCGAGGCGGAGCGAGGCGGAGCGAGGCGGAGCGAGGCGGAGCGAGGCGGAGCGAGGCGGAGCGAGGCGGAGCGAGGCGGAGCGAGGCGGAGCGGGGCGGAGCGGGGCAGAGTGTGGCAGGCGGAGTGTGGCAGGCGGAGTGTGGCAGGCGGAGTGTGGCAGGCGGAGTGTGGGGCTGGGCTGAGTGTGGGGCTGGGCTGAGCGTGGCGGCGCGGGGCTCAGCGGAGCGGAGCGGAGCGGGATGGATCGAGGCGGGGCGGGGCAGGCAGAGTGCGGGGCAGGACGGTATGTACCGTTTTGTATTTTTTGTAGAAAATAACGTCTAGTACGAGTATCGTCAGCTTATTAGTGTCGTGTGATCATTGGCATTAAATATAATAGTTTTCTGTAATAAATTTTAAAGACCACAAAATATACGGGGTTATTCATTCCAACAGCGTACCCACCTGAAAAGCTGATACATTTTCGCACCAACTTTCAATTAATATTACCATAGAATAATGTCGTATATATTTGTAGAATCTATGCAATTCGTTTTCATTAATGGTGTTAAATATCGTGCCTTGTTTCCTCTTTTTTATGTTCATTCTCATTCCATTTTTTGTTCTACATCATGTGGGAACGTATTGTAGTTACGTGTTTGTTATAAAATCATGCCAAAAAGGTAATGTTCTTTTGGAGCAGATTAGGTAAGACAAAATAGGCTCTCCGGGAATCGGACGGGTAAAATTTTATTTTTGTTTTTGGTCCGAACTCGCATTATGAAATTCCTGTTTGGAACACGTCTTCTTAAATGAAGCAGCCGCAGGGATGCCATTCTGTTACCTCCCCTGAATATTTCATAACTTTTCGCGAGTGCTGCAGCGTATCCTTTCATTTCTTATTTCAAGTCTGGTAAAAACACATACATGACTATTAGATAGAATCTCTTTCAATAAATGAAGGAATGCAACAGAAGCTGAAAGTCACGTATGCTTTTCATGTCGCGCTATTTAATTTCTTTTCGTTGGTCGCTTTAAAAAAAGCATCAGAGAGTATACACTAGGGAACACAATTTTATTTGCTTTAAGTTCTATGTCAGTGTATGGACATTTTAGAGACTTTATTGAAAATTAATTGCCTGAATCTGCCGTTCATTTCGTTGTTCCTAGTACTGCATACATCCTGTATGATTGAAAGTAATTAAAACACAAATGTCAACTAGAATTTTATTTTGCTTGAAAATGTGAACTACTATGTTATTATTTTTTTAAATAACATTCATCTTACCAATTGTATATATTACGTATTCCAACCAAGGAGACAATAGTAATTCTGAAAAAATGTTGATAGCTGTTTAGTTTCTGGATGAGTATCTTTCGTGATGCACTTATTTTAAAAGATTTTCTTTCTTCAACTAGTCTCTTTGCTAAAAAAAAATAGTGACGGAATGCTGATAAATATTAACGTCAAGTCTAGGTTATAAAGTCTGCAAATGTTTTTACTGTCGAGAAGAACTTTAAAATACAGGAAACGTTTGTTTCTTCAGTAATTAAATGAAAAACTGAATTTCTTACACATACACAAACCCAGCCTGTGAACAATTATAATTAAACAACTTTATTTGAAGCAAATAAAATTTTGAATATTAATCGGGGAGTCGGGGAGAGAGAGAAGAGGGGGAAACGGGAAGAGAGAGAGAGAGAGAGAGAGAGGGAGACGTGGAGAGAGAGTGTGAGACGGGGAGAGAGAGTGTGAGACGGGGAGAGAGAGAGTGT
>BLKR01007579.1:0-35004 GCA_011170035.1 Teleogryllus occipitalis
ATTGCCTCTTTCCAATTTTGAGGAATCGTATTATTATTTACAGTGACGTCCATTAACCGAGCAAGGTAAGGAATCATGGCTTCCCCTCCCAATTTCAATATTTCTCCTGGTATTCCGTCAGGACCTACAGATTTATTTCTCCTAATTTTTGCAATCCTTTTTCTAATAATTTCTGCATCGACTCTAAAGGTTTCTATAACGGGTGTTGATTTATTTACTGAAATCTGATCCTTCGGCTTGAAAACCGACGCGTAATGCCTATTTAAACAAGCCGCCTTTTCACTGTCATTTGTAATTAACGAACCGTCAGCTCCACAGATCGCTGGAATATTTTCTTTGTTCCCTTTTTTATGTCTCACATACTTGAAGAAATTTTGCCAACAGTTCAATCGATCGTTTAGAATTGATTTTAGGTAATTTTCTTGGGTATGTAACTTTAATTCTAGTAAGTCTTTAGATAATTGTAGAAAATGATTTTTCTGTTCCTTGTTTACATTACGTTTACTATACGCTTTCCTAACCTTCCTTTTCAGTCGCCTCACTTCTTTGTTGAAATAGACCGGATCCGAATTGCACCGTAGTTTCTTGGTAGGCACGAATTTTTCTAAGCATTCTAAAATTATGTTCCTAAAGTTTGTCCATATCTGTTCTACTGTACATCCGCTAGAAGCCCAAGTTGAAAATTTGCTTTTCAAATATAATTGCATGTTTGTAACATCTGTTCTATAAAACTGAAAACTTTTTCTTTCTTTAATGGGATTGTTTCGCTTACCCTCTCTGCACATTTTTAAAAGGACTCCTTTGTGGTCGCTAATTCCGGGAATTATTTCGCAGGAAAGAAGTTTGTCCACCGGTCGAATAAGGAAAACGTCCAGTAAAGCATTATCGCGTGTCGGTTTAGTCACTACCTGCGTTAAGCCGTTGTCCCAAACCAACTCGTTAACGAGGCGTTGGGCGGCGCCTTCAGCCCCCACATCCCCCTCCCAGGTAGCGTGCGGTAAATTTAAGTCTCCTCCGATAATGACGTTTTTCCCACTTTTCCTGATTGCGCGGGTTTGCTCTACAAGTCTTTGCAACGGTTCGTGCCCATCTTTCTGTGACCTATACGCACCTATAATTTCCCATTGGTTTTTTGAATATCTATCTCGAATGTGTACACCTATTATTTCAAATTTGTCATCCATCCATGCCTCTACTGCTTCAAAGTTGTCTTTTACGCATATAAAAACACCCCCGCCAATGCGATCTATTCTATCGCGTCTGAATGTTGAGAAATTTTGTCTGAAGATTTCAGCGTTTAATATTTCCGAATTGAGCCATGATTCCGTACCTATCACGACATCTACATTATAAGATTCTACAGTGTTCCAGAAATGAACAGTTTTATTATAAATACTCCTACAATTAACCTGCAGAAAGACCAGAGACTCACCTTCTGCGCGATTACATAGCGAAAGTCCGTCTCTCGCCACCGTTCTCGCGTCGTTGTCCGCCGTTATGTCGCCGTTCGTCGTCGCTGCCCCCGCGCCGCCGTCCCTCGCCGCCGTCACCGCGACACTGTCCGTCGCCGCTGCGTCGCCGTCCCACGCCGCCGTCGCCGCGACGCCGTTCGTCGCCGCTGCGTCGCCGTGCCTCGCCGCCGCCACCGCGTTGCCGTCCGTCGCCGCTGCGTCGCCGTCCCTCGCCGCCGTCACCGCGTCGCCGTCCGTCGCTGCTGCGTCGCCGTCCCACGCCGCCGTCACCGCGTCGCCGTCCCTCGCCGCCGTCACCGCGTCACTGCAGGCCGCAGCTACGCCGTCGTCACTCGCCGCACTGCAGTCCGCCGCCGACATTCCCACACAAGCAATTTCATGGGATTCGATATCCCTTGCCGCCACCGCCATGCGGTCTCACGAGCTTGTCGCGGAAAGTTTCGGGCCTCCTACGCGCGAGAAGAGTCCACCCAGCTTTTTGGATCCCGAGCGATTAAGATGCAAGCCGTCACGACCGAAATCGCCGTCCTGCAACCAAGAATTTGGGTCCACAAAAAACACCTTTCTAGTTTGTGCCACCCATTCGTACATGCGGTTGACTACATCAACCCGTCTCCACGGAGTGCCGCGACGCCTGAGAATCCCACTAATATATATTTTAGCACTTGGGAACTTCTCTTGCACTTTCATCACGAGGTCACCCATATCCCCCATGACGAAGTCCAGATTTCTTCTCTTAAGGTCGTTAGTACCGACATGTAATATGACGGTATCTGGCGTTCCGAGGTCCCTGTTCTCCACATACCTTCGCAGCTGCTCAGTTCGAATTCCCGGGAGGCACACAACATCCATATGTTTGTTGTGATTACCTACGTGCCTGACTATCGAGTCTCCAATTACGAGAATGGGTTTTCTCGAAGTTGGAGCCTCTACGACTGGCTGCGCGGCGTCTCCTACTGGAACAGCTCGGAGTTTCGCCTCCAGAGCTGCGTTTAACTCCTGCAACTCTCGGATTTGAAGAAGAGCAGCATTCAGTTTCTCTTCCAGTAGTCTGACTCGATTTTCTTTGCACTTGTTGCAAAACCATTTTCCGTTATCCATGTCTCCGTTTTTACCACAACTCGCATGGTACCACAGTCCACACAACTCGCACTGTTTCCCCGATTTCAAGTTGCTGTTGCACCCACTGCACAAGATGCGGATTGCATTTGCTTCAACTGCAGGTCCCGGATTAGGTTCAACACCTCCAATTAATAATAGCACCGCTATCGTGGTCGCACACAACGATGCTGCTCCAGCAGCTGCACCGTCTCCGCGAAACGATGCCGAGGGTGCCGGCGCTGCGCACGAGAAAAAGCGCGCGGCCCACGCCCCGATGCGCGCCCGATACTCCTGCAGGTAGCAACCCATTGTCTCACCCGGAGCTCCGCTAAAGCACGTCCAACCGCTACCGCTTGTTTCATGTCATTTAGTTCTTATTCTCGAAGACTAACGAATTGCGGAGCGTTTAGTGTTTACACAACAATAATTGCAAGCGGTGAAATATCTGGAGCCAATTACTATGGCGCAGGACACTTCTCTTGAACACTCTGGATTTTTGAAAATTCAGAAAAGTTAGCAAAAATGCGAAATATATGCTATTGTAGCACCACTCGTTAAATAATCTGACCGTAAGTATTATCCAGAATCACATTCTGGTGCCCCCTCAGTCGATCTTGAAGATGTGAAGAAGCCTCTCTCCTTCTAAAGAAAGCTTTCATCGAATCGCTAGGATACAAATACAATTTTTTTTCTGCCGGATGTACGGATCCCTGCTGGCTGAAAAATAGTCAATTTTGTTATGAATTTCCGTTAATGACGTGCAATATAGTTTGTTTCAAATATTTATTGACATGAGTGAACAAGACGCAAAAATAATTTGCATTCGGAAGTTTAGAAATCCATGTTCACGACCTTAACAAATATGAATTCATTAATTTGGATTTTTTTTAAAAAAAAATATTCGAATATTTCCTCAGAATTAAAAAACTTTATTAATGAAAATTTTCAAAACAATGAAGCTATGCCGGGGTTTAACTTCTTTGTTATTGTTACCTGCTGACGAAAACGCCTTTAAGGTAGTAGACTATAGAATATTGTAATAATACAATATTTTTCTAGAATTTCATTGGCATTGTAACACATATAGTAAGAGCAAAATAATATATACCAACCAAGATGCACATTATTTGAACATAGACGAGGCATTTCACAGAACACTAATTAGCTCCACAGTGCTAAGAAATTTTCATCGTGTTCCACAGTTCGTATAAATTTGAGACGAGACTGCCTCTCTTGTTTGTGCAAGGAGCCCCAGCTGTAGATTCAAATGGGATCCATTAGATCCTTTCCCACAAACATCTGATCAGTGGAAGAGTGAATGCAATAGTTATTGGTTTTGTTTCAACATTGAATGGTTGTATGGTTGAATTGGTTGGTGTATGGTTGTATTGAACTCTGTATGGTTTGCTGATAATTAAACTCCTCGAAGCTAAACTTGATAGACAGATAATAGATTGTATAAGTGAGTCACTCTGCGACAGAAAGCAAAACGTCTGAGCTGGACAGCAATTATCGGGAACGGGTACCATTACGTCAGAGGTTCCTCGGGGCAGTGTTATGGGCCCTCTGTTTCTTATCTTTGTAAATGATTTGCCGCAAAACATACTCAAAATATACTCGTCGCCGACGACTGTATCGGTAAATTGCAGAACAGAACAAAATGACTCAACCACAGGACGATTTAAAAAGAATTTATGATTGAACAAACTGTAACAAAATGACAATGGAAAGAAATGCACGGCCATTACATTTTGTAGAGGCAGAACATTTTATGCAATCATTATAATATCAGCTTATTAACAACGTAGTTCCCAGCGTCTTGAGTTGTATCTTGGCATTCTACTGGAGAACAAATTGAAATGAGAAAAACAAATGTTCTTCTTAGTAGGTGAAATTAGAAAATACTTGCATTTCGTCATTTAATGTCTTGAAATATGTAATGAGGAAACAAAGAAATTGCATATACCACGTTTTTAGACCTATAATGAAATATGGAGCTAGTTATTGGGAACCATACAGAACAGGTTCTCAATTAAAAAGGTTTACACATAATTCAAAATAGAATGGTAAAATACCATTTCGGAAGAAATACCCGCGCTTTGGAAATCCTTAGATCACAGAAGAAAAGAACTACGATTTTGCGCACTGAATAAATCACACGCAGGTTGCATCGCATGGAAGTAAATGCGGAGAAGTTAAGATAGATAAGATTGTTCAAATAGATTTGATCGCAAATATAAAATTAAAACATATTCGCAAAGAAAAATGTAGGCAAATACTCCTTTATAATCCGAACCATATAAGATTGGAAACAGTTGTCTGCGGCAGATTTTAAGCCCTTTCCTTAATCAGCGCTGAGTTTTAGAAAAATCATAGGAAATGATTCAATGAGAGGGGGATTGAAGTGAATATGAGATGAAGTGAAAAACATAATAACTATAGTGCGTGTAACCTGCATAGAAAAAGTAATAAGCATATTAAGTTTAGAAAAATTGCAGATGGTGTAGAGTGGTGCGGTGCGAGCAGTATAGGTAAAGTAGATGAGGTTTCTTTCTCTCCTTTCTCTCTCACTGTTTTTTTGTTATGATAAAGTTCTCTTTTTGTTGAGCTATTTTGATATGCTTTGATTTTCTACCGTAATAAGTGTATTAGAGAATGTTTGAAAATGTATAAAGTTACATTGTGATATCAGGTATATGTTTTATCCCTAGGTGTTTGCATGTCCTTATGAATATGTGCAGGTGTGTGTGTGTGTAAGTGTATGTATATTTGTATGTATGTACTATGCTTATGTCGGTATTTATGAATGTATAAATGTGCTACCAGGCAGTATATACCCAATTATAGAATAGAGATTCTACCTTTAAAAAGACAACTAACGGTGGCATTTTATAATTTAATCCTTTCATTATGTCTATGATAATATTTTTTCAAATGTCGTTTTGTTTGACTGCCGCAAGAATGAAACGATCCTATAATTTGAATGAATTAATAATAGATGCCGAAGCTGTCATTACGTCCCACATCAAATTTTCGTCCTGACAACATCCGTGCTTACGTCTGATTCGAGCCGGCTAACCTCGGTTGACGCAGTGTGGTTTGATCCCCAACCCACTATGGCAACTGGGTCACCAGTGACATTTAACAGTTACGCAAACAAGAACCTTCGCTGATATAACATGCCACACTGAAATATCAGTAATACGGTCTGTAGGAATGTTATGATGAAGCAGAAAACGATAGTAGTGTTTCCTTCATTTCGTTTGAAAAATATCAAAAGCTACATGAAAACTGAGAATGAGATCATTTGTGATGAAACAAAAAACGTATTGCTTTGTTTGTTTTACATTTCGGAATAAATATGCTTTTTTCGCATTGAGATATAGTTCTCAACTCAGACACAAGCACTTCCATTTGAACTTATATATATATATATATATATATATATATATATATATATATATATATATATATATATATATATATATATGTGTGTGTGTGTGTGTGATCAAAAATGTATGTTCGTACCTTCGACTTCTAGATGAACATACTGTTTAACATTCTTAATTAACAATTCACATTTGGTAGTCTTTGTAACGCAATAGCTCCGCGTTAGGGTACTAAATTCTTAGAACAAGTCTCAAAAAGTCTAAACGATCAATAAAACTTGCCATCCCAGGCACAAATTGCCGTGTCATTGCAACAGCCACAACACAAAAATGTGTGCTTCGCTGTAAAACTCGCAAAACTCCTTTCTCCAGAAATTACAACTAAAGAATCCTGCAAAAGTTGTCATCACTAATTATTGAACCGTTAGGGATAATCGTCCGCTTCTCCCCCAAATACAAACAAAAATGTAATATTTTGCCCCTGTCCTAAGAATTCATTCTTGTACAAACAACGGAGGCCCGCGGACGGCCACACGAAAGTTTTTAAAATTCCACACTCCTCAAAGGGGGGCTGGTCTCGGAGGGGACTTCTGTAAAAGCCTCAACGCGCGCCAATGTTTACCTTAAGGGGAACAAGTGCATCAACAGAGGAGCCCCGCGCCACCACAAGCGCCGCGCGGGGACGAAGGAGCGAGGGTGGTGGCGCCGGCGGCGAGGGCAGGGGCGGCGGCGGGGGCGGCGGCGGAGGAGGCGGTGGGGGAGGCGGCGGCATCGGGGGTGGCAGTGGCGGGGGTGGGGGCGGCGGGGGTGGGGGCGGCGGGGGTGGGGGCGGTGGGGTCGACGGGGGGCGACATGGTGGCGGCGGGGGCGTGGGGGGCGTGGGGGGCGTGGGGGCGTGCAGGGCGTAGGGGCGGCGGGGGTGCAGAAGTGGCAGGGTCGAGAGGCGAAAGCGGAAGGGCGCCGGATGGCGCCAGGGTGACCCAAGAGGTACTTATTTATTTCGAGGTTTGGCGGGTGGTGGCAAGAGCTGTTATGTTGGTGGAGGTTTCTACATTAGAGCAGTTGATCACGTGATCCCTTGGGCCTCGATGGGATTTATGTTGGAGGGAGGTACGACTCTCAGTGGCATCAGTAGAGGAGGAGAAGGGCCGTGCCACACGTACTTCATGCCACTCTCGAAAGGGGTGTCACTAGCTAATTCCTTTTGCTCGAAACGAAGTGAAAATCAATAAGAATTTTATAATCAATATTATAAATACAAACCGAAAAAAATGAAATGTGTTCTAATGTTTAGGAATTCAATCTAAATGAACTTGGGTAAATTTTGAAATTATTTGCTTGGTTGCCCCTTCCTTTGCTCTGGATACCGGATTTCAAATAGAAATCTTTGCAATGGCCGTTTTAAAATAATGTAGCATGTTTAGAGAAATAAAAGATAAACATAGTTATTAGGTTCTGAAATATAACCATTTTTACAGGGACAATTCCATGCCTACTCTCAAGCCTGAACTTTCTATTTCCTTATACAGTAAAACAATACAGTAATACAATTATACAATGTAATACAACTTTAATAAAACCAACTTATCATTAATTCTTACGTTGTTCCTTTTGTTCATAAAGTTTTTTGAAAGGTAAAGAAGTCAAAATGCCATTTCTTACAAGCATTGAGAGATTGGTAGCCTATTTTTTGCGTGGGGGAGATTGAGGACAAAATGTTTGTAAAGGAATCTTCACCTTCGCCCTGGTTGCCCCTTCTTTGTGCAACAGAGCACTACGCTCTTGAGTTTTAGATGAAGATGGCTCTATTGATTCTTCAGAAAGAACGTTAGTTTTCCTCCCCGCCCATCTCTTCCAAGGCCCCGCCTCCGAGAATATACGTAGTCTAGGACTGACTGGCTGTGATTTCAATTACAGTTTGGGGGTTCTCTGGTAGTTTTAACTGCAAATGCGTCCTTTTTAAAGACGCGGCGTTTAAGAACCAGATTCCTCTTGCTATGAAAATTGATTGTGCGTTTTCTATGGAATCGATCTTAAAAAATGCTCAATTGAGATTATCTATCTCGTATGGGTTTATACGGCTCCCATTGCTCCGTCCTCTCCTAAATTCCGATATTTCTTACTTGTGTCACGGCTAATACACCTGAACATGGATGATTTAAAAGTTCCTCCATTAAATCAAAGATTAGGCAGAAGGTTTGGATAAAGTTGTATGAATGATGGTTCACTGATCATTTCGGAATTAGTCACAAGGCACTGGCTAAAGTGAGGCTCTTGTCCGAGTGTGAGATGTCTTATGTGTTCGCAAGAAGCACTTTGGCATAAAATAGTGCTGTAAATTATACGATATACAGATAAATATTTATGTAAATCCTACAAGATATGGTGCAAAAACTAAATATTTTCAAGCAAATATCAACACAAATTTGACAATTAAAATCTGCGCTTCATACAGTTGAATCATGTTCCAACAATGAGACGGAATTCACAGAATTGCGGGGTGGAATGCCATTGTCACATTCCAATCTGATATTTCCTTAAGGCTAGCAAATGGGAGCTGAAAATTTGCGAAATCATGGCAAATTACTATTTTTAATGTATACATGACCGTTTTTAAAGAACTGGTTGTTTAGAACCGATTTCGTTAAAAAACTATAATTAAGAAAATACTTTTGCAACATTTTTTTTTGAATATTCGTAATGTCTGCCTAATAAAACCTAATTGGGCTAATTTCAATTAAGATTATTATACATTGACGCTAGATGACGTGACTACCTTAAATGTGGATACCGCACCGTCTTAAACAAAGCAAGCAAGGGTTATTCGAATTTACCTTTTTTTTTCAATTTTCGAAAATACGGAGAGCGCGCCAAAAATGGAAGCAGTACCACTTACTTTAACGTTCTTTGCTACATATGGGGAAAAAAGAAAAAAGTTAAAGAAAAAAAACAATCCGTTTCTGAGAAAATAATTGTTTAAAATTAACAAATTGCCAAGGTTTGACACCAAATTGCACAAAAAAGACGTATTTAGTGTAGTCCTTTCTATTTTGACAGACTGAACTCTAAAACAAATTAATTTAATGGAAAGTTGTACACGATCTTAAATTTTGTTTTTAATAAAAAAAACCGGAAATGTACAGCGTTTCGAGACACGGTGTTGCTTCATCTTCAGGTACAACTTCAAATGCAAAAGAAAACTAAAGATAATTCACAGCACATTTGAGAATCATAAAATTATTATTTCAAACCCAGCACTAGTGAACCTCTCATACCATTAGGACGATAATTTCTCCAGATCGATTGGGACTATCAATTTTGAGAAAATCGTCTGAACGTTTTAGCCGCTACCATTGTTCACAGACGGAAAGCCAAACAGACTGCTGATTTTGCCGTCAATCGATTTTTTTTAATATCAAAGACCCATGGATTCGGTCTAGATCACGCGTTAAAGGATGAAGAGGAGGAAGAAGAGGATGAAGAGACGAGTATTAACTAAGATGGCGGAAGAGGCATCACCAGCAGTTAAACGCAGCGTCTGATCCGCAGCGGGTGGCTGCAAACAGCGTCTGTGTCCATGTTAGGAGCGGCTTTAAGGCTCCCACAGACCGGCGCAGTAGATCCGCAGCGGGTGCGGCGCGAAAAGTTCCGAGCTAGACGCGCCCACGAAATTCGCGGGACCGTTCACACCGGTAAGTCAATTATGAGTCAGCGTTTGGTGACGATTGGCAAGGTTACCCGACCCAGAGGGGAGGAAAGACTCTCAAACACGGGCAGACTTCCACGAAACTCGAGCTACAGTGGAAGAAACGCGTCTGGCTGCGTTACAAATTTCACCGCAGATTAAACGCTGCCAATCCGTAGCCGCGACGCTCGCCTGCCACACAGGCTCATAAGGAAACACGTGACGCGAAAACTCCGCTGCGGCCAATCCGCGTAGGCTGCGGATCTTCCGCGTCGGTCTGTGGGAGCCGTTATTCACAGTGGGAAGTAAGCAGATAGGAAGGATCTTTGGACTTATTATCCGGCCAGAGGAGGGTACAGGAGAGAAACTGAGTTGGAAAATGAGGCCACTGATTAGAGTAGAGACTCGAACCTTGCATTAGCCAGCGAAGGAGTCTGCTTTCAGCAAAGGGAAAATCCCGCAGTGTTTAGTAATGCCGACTGGCAAACGAAAGACCCTTAATCTGTAGCGACCATGACGTGCCTGGTCGAGCGAGAGAAAAAACTTCCATTGCATTCATTTTCAAACGATAGCAACGCGATTTTCGGTAGCCTACTGGTGTTGCCAAGTATTTTTTTAATATTTTGGCGGTAATTGTTAAGCAAAGCGAACTTAAATTTTCATGCCTCTGGGCTCAAACCAGTATTTTGAAAAACATAGAATATTACGATTCGAGAGCAGAACTTGCTCTTGATAGACAATGTCAGTAGCAGTATTGCGCTACATGTTACTGTATCGACGTAATGTACAATAGATGAAAAGTGACTTATAATCAATTTACTCCCTAGCAAATAAATGATATCGGCATGCGGTTGCGCGAAAAGATAGAAAAAAATGAAACTACGCAATAAGTATTTTGTTCATACTCGCTGTGCAACAGCTGATTTTGGCATTATAAAATTTGAAAAAGAATTTGTTAATTAGCCAATGACACGTACACGAATTCAAATATAGATTCTGGAGTAACTACTTTATTCGGAATAAATTGAGAGTTTGAAATTGATAATAGCAATATATAAACAGCAACAATTTCCTCCGATTTGCCGGTACTCGGTAATCGTTAATCAGTAAAGTAAGGAAATCACCATTTAACGCAGCCTCTTGCTTTCTTCAAGAAAGGTAAAGATAAATACTTCGCTTCGAGGGTCCATTTAGCCACTCTATGCGGCTATATATCTATATACCATTATATCTCCGTCTACCATCAACATTAGCGTATGCAGCTGACAAAATAAGCGAGACATTGCTAAATTCTCTGAAGAGTAGACTTGTGTGGGAAGAACGAAATGATTGACTGAAAAAACGACATTTATTATGAGATGCTAATTACTTACAAACAATTAAATATCTCTAGAGTGAGTGGCGATAACCTTTATATGATATGAAATGAATTTGGCATTTCGTTTAAAAGTCGGTCAGTTGAGAGAAACCTGTTCGAAAAATTTGTAACTTTATAAACAAATTTCAATTTTGGGCAAATCTAAAGCGATGAGTGTCCCGCAATGCTCGAGAACCAAAAAATGCCATTTAATAATTTTGCAATAAATAATGTTGTAAACAATTCCAAAATGTGCGCTAATACGGCAGGGTTGGGTCCCCAAAATTTTCCGAGTTGAAAAAAGCAAAATAGTTTTGATAACTAGGTGCAAATTGCTAAATACCTAAAGTAATTTTTGCTAAAATATTTCATCTCGTGTAATCTGAACTTAAACATGAATACTTGGCCAATATTTCGCGCTCACAAATTATTTTTCGATACTGGTTCCGCCTTTACGCACTCCTTTCTCCACCTCTGTTTCGTCTTATTTGTTCACGTACGTAGATTGCTTTGCGTCAAAGAAGAGATTATATTCGAGTATTTTATCGTCAGTAAAAGGGGATTATGCGGAAAAAATGTCTTTTAAATACACTAATTTTATTGTATATGCTGAACATTTTATGCTATAATGTACTATTATCTTTATTGAAACATTTGTTTGTAGTGGAAAGTAGTTATTTTATGTATATGAAATAATCATTTTCTGAGTTGTAAATTTCTTTTTATTAAATCCACGTCATTGTGGCGGGCACCACTTTATAACTTCTTTTCACTCTTCTTTTTCTCCCAGATTATTTGACGCTCCCCCGCACCGCATTGTACTCAGGAGATTGAATTACTGTGACTGCTGTTGCTGCCGCCGCCGCCAATGCCTCCACCTCCAATAATCACATACTTTAGTCTCAACACGTCTAATATAGAGAACGGTTATCCTAGAGGTGATGAGTAAATACAGCGTATCAGCTTCTCAGTCGTTGGCAGTAAATTGAAAATAATTTATTGACTATGAACTATGGGGCTTAAAATTTTAATGTTGCTTTTCTTGTGTCGGCAACTGTACATTGACAGATTTAAAAGTTACGAGTTACATCGACACGACGGACGAGGAGACTGGTAAGTATCACAGAGGCTGCACTTGAAATAACTGCCAACAAGGTCATCTGTGCTCACCGAACGGTGAAAAGACGTAATACAAAAAACATTACATCATTGCTATTTAATTGGAATTCATCTTCACGAATTTGGACTAATTTGCCCAGATTAGGAATGAGCTGAAAATTTCTTAGCAACATCTCACTGTTGGTAATACATTGTAGTTTTTTTAATCCTTTAAGATGTAAATATTTTGTCCCTTCATGTTGTATGACTGTGACAGTGTAGCAAAGGTCCTCTCTATTCTTCGGCTGACACATTCCTTCTACACATTCTGAACACCTGTCAGCACGAATTACCATCAATTCGCAAACAAAACGATCGGTATAACATTAAAAACCCATTATCTAAAATTTATTTCACGGTATAATTTTTGATTTAGCAGTGACGGATGATCCTTCCCTTCTCATTTACTGCTAAGCGAGAAGTAGTGTAACAAATGGCATGGGTAATTATGAATACAATATTTCGGAATTCATTGTGATGAAATAAAACGTAACTGGGCAGAAAATCACTCACATTGGAGTTGTTCTTATTCCAAGAATTAAATTATCTTAATCATTAAAAGAATCTCTAATTAAATGCCATGGAGGGTTCTTAAGCGAAGAGACTTTGTTTTGGGAAATGCAATTTGTACGTTAAGGGATATTCAAGGTGAGTCGTATATGACATAAGAAATCAGCACCGTTATGTTTCTTTTTTCTCTCTAGAACACTGTATCACGGATAGGAAATCTGTGGAAGGTTTGCTCAAAGGATAAAAGCTGAAATATTCTTATAATATGCGATAAATTCCCACGGAAATTTGTTGAGACCCCCACACACATCTGTCCAACATCCCCGCGGTGTGTTCGCGCAGGCAAGTCAGCACTCAGAGGGACCGGCCACCTCGCCCAACTCCACCCACTCTGATTTTCGACATTAGCTACATAGCTACTCTGGGTCGAATTCCGTCGCAGTCTGAGGGAGAATTCTAGTGGCCAGTTGCTCTGATCGGTAGTTTCCCATGGTTTCTCCGAATGCGGGAGCAGTAACCTAACAAACGGGCCACGGACCGCGCGCGATTTTTGCACCTTCCTTTGAATTGAATATGCCTTATTTTACGTGGCGAATTTGCCTTATTTTACGTGGCGAGACTCAGGCCATGAGGCCTGCTGTTCCGTCTGACCACGCAAATTTCGTTACACTCCTTTCCCCAACCATAGGAGAAAGAAGGTATTACTTGGGCGACGAAACAGGCGATTTGAATTTAGCTCAGAGGCATCATTTAGGCTTCAGGATCTTTTACATGCAGTAAATGTACTAACATGGGACAGCCCACTTTACTTTCCTTGCGAAGGAAGGCGTACGAAGGATTTTTTCGACCTTAAAAATCCACGGCTTCGATCGGGTTTGAACCCGCAAACTTGGGTGTAACAGTCCGATACGCTAACCGCGACACCATCGCCGCCGGCCTATCCTCACCCCTAACATACACATTTATACTCACACTTACATCCTCTGCAGTATCACATATCCAGAGAGTCGGGAGCTTAGAACGAGTTCCGGCTGGGATGGTGTCCCTCTGGTGGGAGATAGTTGGGGGGAAATCCCGCAAGGTGACAGATAGGTCAGGGCCGAATCTCATCTTCCAGCGGGAGAAGATTCAACACCATCTCCCGCAATAAAAAAAGGATGTACTGCACTTTCGGGACTAATAACCTTCCATTTGACGCGCCATGAGAATCAATCACTCAATCGATCGACCCACCCCGCCTACTAGCTCCATCAGGCGCCCGTGTCAGACCAGAAATGGGGCGGTCGACCACGCAACTACCCCTCCTCACAAGCCCGGCCACTCGCGGTTTGGTTGGTGGAAAATGTGGTTTGGTTGGTTGGTGTTTCCGAGCGCGTCAAAAAGCTTAGGTAATTAGTCCCGTAAGTGTAGTGCATGTTTTTTCCTCGGGAGATGGCGGTGATCTTCCCCCGCTGGATGGCAAGAGCCGCCGCCGACCTACAGTCGGCTAGCGGGTTTTCCCCTAACCAGGACTCTCCAACCAGCGGGGCACCGTCCCGGCCGGGACAAGCTCTAAGCTCCCGACCGGTCTATCGGAATAGGTGGTAGTGTAGTGCATGTTAGTGTAAGTGTGAGTGTAAGCGGAGAGGACAGGACAAGGAAGAGGAATGAAAGACCGCGCGCGGTCCGTGGCCAGTTGTCGCTCCGGCTTCACCTGGTGTTGATCAGATAAACCACGGAAAACTACCGATCAGAGCAGCCGGCCGCTGGAATTCTCCTTCAGACAGCGACTGAATTCTATCTAGCTAAAAAGCTAATGTTGAAAATCCTGCCGCCGCACAGTGCGTAATTTTGGCCATCTACGGGGCAGAAAATCTAACAGCAAAAATTAAAGAATTGAACTGAATTAAATCGGGTTGTATTGTACTAAATTTTTCAAAGAGGTAAAACATTACCAATTTTATACAATACAACTCTTTAGAGCAACATATTAAGTATTTTTAAATACATTAAAAAGAATAAAATTCTACATTAATTAGTTTTGTTTAAGTTTTAGAGAAACCTACAAACTAGCTATAAATTGATCAGACGTAATGAGCAATCTGTTCAGCAGGTCTGTATTAATGTCGATTCAGGAGGTCTCCAGGTGAAGAAATCTTTGTACTTTCTTTTATGTTTATATGTGGTTTTTTGGTCTTCTGATTATGGTCCAATAGGAAATATACATGTGTCAATTATGTTTCTTCGGAAAAATTAATTCGCAAAATTAATATTTTGTGTAAACCTACAGGCATGGATACTAGGTGTAGTTTTCCAGATAGAGATTTATAATGTTTTATTTACAATCACCCAATGAAAATTTACAAATTGTATTGGGTGAATTTTTCGAATTTATCCGAATTAATTCTTTGTCTAGAATTTATGCACTCTAGAATAATTTCTAAGCTCTTGATTAATTCCAGATTAACTTCAGTTTATTCTGCAGCCTTCTCAGTATTTCTGAAAAAAATTGCGCGCAGAATTCTCATCGTTTGTATTGCCATTTTCTGTTAAGCATATCAACTAACTGGTCAATGAGTGACTGCACAGGTATTTCTGCTGAGATATCTGCAATCACGGCAGCTTGTGGATAACATAAGCATTTTAGATTCTTTCACTTTATAATAAGGCGGGTAAAATTTACAATTAAATATTTCTACTGGCTGACATAGTAGTTTGTACTCGCGACTACACATACATCTATCTACCGTTAAAGCCAGCAATTGCTCCGGCGATAGCTCTTTTCCCATCTTTTCCTTCTTCCCTTAACTGTATGCCTGCGGTCATACTTAGCTCTTCGCTGCTTGAATTCAGGAGGTGTTTAACTTTCTGCCTTCTAGTTCTCGGAGCACAATCAAAAAGAGACTTTGTTGGCCGACCAATTACAGTACGGAAAGTTTTTGCAGTTTCTGGTGCATTGTAGGAAATATTTTCAAATACTATTTCTTCACGTAACCAAGAAGAATTGAAACAAAGATAACGATCATATGTCTCCCTTATGTCCCACATAGTACTAAGTGTCTTTTAAATTTAAAATTTAAAAATTTTAATTTTTTTTAGTTTTTGTCTTTAAAATTTCTTTACTTCGTGTATTTACACACACTGAAACAATTTCAGAATTTATTGTATTTTTCATTTCTTATAGAATGTGCAAATAAACCAACTGGCTGTGCGTTTTTTGTTGTTTTTTTGGCCCATATTTCGAAGAGTGTCAAGTTGATAATGTTCGGATAATATTTTCCTGTACGTCCACGAATTTTAAGTCAAATCAATACCGTTACCATGTGGTCTTAACATCCTTCTACTGAAAGAAAGAACAAGTTATTGGTTCTGGTCAAGTTGAAAATTTGACTTTCTGACCCGTAGATGGCCAAAATTACGCACTGTGCGCCGTCGTGATTCGAAGCTAGGACCTCCCGGTCAGAGGTGCTGCAGTGACATCAGTTGATGCACTGAGCTACCGCTCCCGGTTGGAAAATGTGGGGGTCAGCAGGTTGAAGAGGGGAGGGATGGGGAGCAGCGCACCGAAGGTGATGAGAAGATCGAATAATTGGTCTGGAAGCGCGAGGCCAGGTGAACGAGCGACGAGGCAGACCCTGGGGCTGGAAATGGCGATCAAGATGGCGATAACCTATATTTGGGATTTTCTAACCTGACTGAAAACACTTCATCAGAAGTTACGGTGCCATCCAATCGAAAGATAAAACGTCATGACGGTGGCATCACTGTGGTGACGTTTATGCTCCCGATTGGACGGAAGCGTAACACCTGATCAGCTGTCATCAGCCAGGTTACAGAAACTCAAGTATAGGTGGTAAGTTAGGGGCACGCATGGCAAGGAACGTTCCCTCTGAAAATAAACATATACTGAATACAGTCAACAGTCTGCAGTCAACAGTCATATACTGACATACAGTCAACAGTCAGTTATAAAGAATAAATATTCTCCTTTTTGCTGAATTGTCAACAAGCGAACTCTGAGAGCAAGCTGATAGATTTCATTAACCACACGCTCCTCGGTTATGGATACGTTGGGTCAGCACGACCCCATCCTCTCGCTGCCGAGTGCTGGGACAGAAGCTAAGTTAAGTACTATGGAATATAAATATCTGAATTATAAGATCGCGCTGAAACCAGGAAATGGAGGAAATGCGACATGGGAATACAGAGACACAGAAAACTACAGAAAAACCGATTTTTTGAAAGAAAAATGTTTGTGAGCCACCGATACCGCAAAAGTGGGCTTTTGTTGCCTCTTAAATAGTTAATTACTTTATCCTATTAGTGTAGTCAAAATTCATATTTTTACTGTATACATTGTATAGAGAACGTATTGTTTTGCTGCAGAATAAAGGGCTCATTTTTTTACCAAAAATTGTTTAGTAGGACCCTGAAGTTAAAAAGATTTTCATCCTTTCAGATCCGATCGTATTTTTTTCCTTCTTCGAAGGGACACTGCAATAGGCGCTTTATCTATAAGGCGTGTCTCAAAAGATCGCCAGTCTTACATTTAAATAATGTTCCAGCTGTGATTAAGTTTATAAAGGAAGCTTTAAAAGCAGAAGACTGAAATAAAATCCCTGGCAAACGACAAAATGAAAATAGCATCAAAAACTCCAGATGCTTACTGGGAAATAGTAAAACATTTATCAGGCAACAACTACGTATACTATACATACCAGTTGAAACAAGAACGTGCGTACGGTGTTGTCTTGCGGCACATACATCATACGGTAGATGTAAAAGATATCAAGGCTGCGGTTTTGAAAAAGGACCATAAAGTTAGAAACATAATAAATGTCCGCCATCGGTTAACTACGTTACCTCTGTCTCTATTTTTTGTAGATCTTGAACCCAAATCTAACAACAAAGAAGTATTCAAAATTAACCGACTGCTAAATTGTGTTGTTGCATTTGAACCACCACGCCTGAAACGAGAGATAGTTCAATGCATAAATTGCCAGAGATATGAACATACCAGGTCGAACTGTGCATACAAGTTTCGGTGTGTTAAATATGGAAAAGTAGATGATCCATAAAAGTGTAAAAAAAAGTAAAGTCAACCAACATGCGCGCTGTGCGAAGCCAATCATCCCGCTAACTATATAAGTTGCCAAGTATATCAAGAAATACTAAAAAGGAAAGGGTACAAAAACTCAAGTAAACACAGAACGTTTCAACAAGAGATGCCTATGCAGACAAAAACATTACTGCAACTACTTATTCTCAAGAAAAAAGAAGTCTACAAGTAAAGGGAGGAACATGGGCCGATGTTGCGTGACCAAAGTCACCAGAACGACTTAAACATAATGACGATAGCCACACCATTATGAAAATTATACAGCTCTCCTTTGAGAGATTTGAAAACATATTAATGCAACAAAGTCAACAAATAAACTCTCTATTTAACCTCTTAACGACGGTTGTCTCCAAATTATCCAATGCGTAAATTTCTTCGCATTGCAGCTTGGAACGCCAACGGCTTGGCAAATCATCGCCAAGAACTCAAAATATTTCTCAACGAAAAGAAAATAGACATTCTACTCATCTGTGAAACTCATTTCACAGAAAGAAGCTACTTTAAACTGAAGAACTTCACATTATACGATACTAAACATCATAGTGGCAATGCTCACGGTGGCACAGCAATATTAACAAAAAAGCACCATTAAACATCAAGAAATAGAAGCCGTACTTGACCAAGGTATTTAAGCAACGTCTGTACATGTTACTGACTGGAATGGATCAATCACTGTCAGCGCCATCTACTGCCCTCCCAGATTCAAAATAGATAAGCAACGATTCGAAACCTATTTTAAGTCACTAGGAAATAGGTACATGGCAGGCGGAGACTTCAATGCCAAACATACGCAATGGGGCTCATCACCCCTAGAGGGAGAGAACTGCACAAAGCAGTTACTTTACTACAGCTAGAAACAATTTCTACAGGAGAACCTACCTACTGGCCTACCGACCAAAACAAAATTCCAGACCTGATTGATATATTCATAACAAAAGTAATCCCATTCACTAACTATATCATTGAATCTTCCTTCGAACTGTCCTCAGACCACACTCCAATAATTATCACCGTTGCTAACAAAATTATCCTACACCCATCTCCCGTGTCGCTAACGAACAGAAAGACAAACTGGACCTCGTACACAAACCAGATATCCATGAAAACAAATATCCGTTTACCATTAAAAACAGCATACCATATAGATGTGGCGACTGAATATATAACCCAAAAGATTCAAGAAGCAGCTTGGTTTGCTACACCGCAACTCCACTACCCCCAGAGCTGCATGAAATACCCAAAATTTCTTTTAAACAAAATAGCTGAGTAAAGAAGACTAAGAAGAATCTGGCAAGCTTTAAAATATCCCGCAGACCGTACCAACTACAGCAGAGCAACTAAGCAACTAAGGTGTCACCTAAAAGATTTCAACAGCAACAGGTTTCAAAATTTCATAACCAACCTCACCCCAACAAAAGATACTACTTACTCTCTATTTAAAGTCACCAGGAAGCTGAAACAACCGACCAAACCAAATCCCCCAATCAGGGATGAAAATATGTGCTGGACGAGAAACCCCACAGAGAAAGCATCTACCTTTGCCAAATTCTTCGCTAATGTATTCCAGACTCATTCCTTTTCAAATACAAACCAAGACCAACAAATCCGGGATTACCTTAACTCCCCAAACCAAATGACGCTTCCAATTCCACACTTTACTCCCAGAGAAATTATCAAAATTATTAACGCCTTATCAAGCAAAAAAGCTCCTGGCTATGACCTAATCACAACACCTCTTCTCAAAGAACTACCACGAAAAGGCGGGACTATAATTACTGTACTATTCAACAGTATTCTACGAACAGGGCACTACTCGGAGCAATGGAAAGTAGCCCGAATTCAAGTTTTTCTCAAGCCTGGGAAACCTCCACATGAACCCTCCTCTTACCGTCCCTCATTATACATCGAATTATATCCAAAGTGTTTGAGAAACTTCTTCTATCAAGACTACGTCCTCACATAGCAACAAATAACCTAGTCCCTGACCATCAATTTGGCTTTAGGCAACAGAATTCTACCATCGAACAAGTTAATAGAATCACCAACTATATTGAAAATTGTTTCCAAGAAAAGAAATATTGTTCAGCCGCCTTTCTAGACATCGCCCAAGCGTTTCACAAAGTCTGGCACGATGGACTCCTATTTACACTCAAACATTTCCTACCATATCCCTTCATCAATATCTTCAGATTTTATCTATCCCACCGCACTTTCCAAATCAAAGATCAAAATGAATTATCTGAATTCCATCCAATCAAGGCCGCAGTACCACAAGGTAGTGTACTTGGCTCTATTCTGTACCAACTCTATACGAATGATATGCCAGAAACAGATAAAACAACCATAGCCACTTTTGCAGATGATACGGCTATACTAGCTTCGGATGACGACCCAAATGTCGCATCAAGACATTTACAAGAACATCTTACAATGATTGAAAAATGGGCCAAGAAGTGGGAAATCAAAATCAACGAAAACAAATCAGTCCATATAACGTTTACCCTGAGATAAAACAAATGTCCTACTATCCACACAACAATAATCCAATATTACAAATAGAAAGTGTAAAATACTTACGGATACAACTAGACAAACGTTTAACGTGGAAGCATCACATTTTAGCCAAGAAAAAGCATCTACAACTTTAAGTAAGAAAACTATACTGGTTACTAGGATACCACTCAAAACTATCACTGGAAAACAAACCATTGCTTTATAAATCCATAATAATCCCAATATGGACCTACGGCATCCAAATCTGGGGCTCAGCAAGCAAGAGTAATATCTCCATCGTCCAGAGATTTCAGTCCAAGACCTTAATTATCGTGGCAGCGCCTTGGTTCATCACAAACGCAGCATTGTACAAAGACTTAAAAATGCCCACTGTCTTAGAAAGAATAGAATTAATCAGCTCAAACTATCTCCAGCGTCTTGAAAACCATCCAAATCACTTAGCTCTCAACCTTCTAGACAATAGTGCAGATATCCATCGTCTAACCAGAACCTCACCCATACAACTCCCATACAGATACTCAACAAGTAACTGAAACATTATCACCACCAAATTATCAATTCCAATTGCAGCCAACCTAAAATAAAAATCATTGCTTATTGTTTTAGTACGAAGAAGAAGAGTACCGATGGGATACCTTCACTACTAATCATTGTCAATAATTCTACAATAGACATCACATTTACTTATTATTTTGTAAAAAAAATGATTGTAAATTTATCTTAAACAAAAAAGTTTTTCATTTGCTTAGAGCCCCACCACTATAAAGACAGCACATAAAACGGAGTGGACGAACCGGCGACGTAGTTTACTCTTTTACGGATAGCCCACCGACGTGTGTGCTTTCAAACTTCAAAATAGAACAGCAGATAAATATGTAGTTTTGTAACAAAACTCGTCTAACAAACAGCTCGTTGCATGTTTTTGGCAAATATACATTCCTGCCTGAGATATGGCATAATATTCCGGGGAAGCTCATTCTATAGAACCCGGACATTTAAATTGCAGAAAAAATATTCGAATAATAAAAAAAATGCCATCCATGCGATTCCTGCAAGCCTTTCTTTGTGCTTGCAATCTTACCATTACCTTGCCTATTTATTTACGAATCTGTAGTTTTTGACAAACCGGACATGCTTAAATGTGGGATCATATTTTCATGCGATCACATTCATCAGGTGTTAGTGTCAACAACTAACTCATTACAACAAATTCACATATAATACATGTACGTTACTTTAACACGCATAGCATAGCATTACATAATTATAATCGGTACAGAAATTTATGTTAAAAGTAAAATATTTTCTGCTGCATAACTGTTTATATAAATTAGAGATTATATACTGATCGTCAAAAGAAAAATAATCTTTATTTTAACGGTGATTTATAATGCATTAGCTGACATTTGTTTTGTATAATTTTGGAAAATGACAAAATATGCCTGTAACATCATTTTCCAGGTCAATGACCCCTATCTCGATCAGGTTTCTGTCCCGTTTCCCTGTTCCATTAAGTAAATGCAGAGTTGGCATCTTGTTTTGCTTTTGCACATAAATGTAGCTTCACTATGCGCACGTTTTGTTGAGCACTCCTTTTGCTAATCTCCTTACTTACGAAGCTACTCCTTAGTGGTAGGAGTAGAGCCGGAGGTATGTTACTATTATGTTAGCAATCCCAAAAAATCAAATTTGCAATTCGTTTACCAATGCAAATTAGATTTCTGTAACTCGGGAGCGAAAATGTCTATTTTTTCATGTCGCTAATCTCGTGCTTTCTTCTTTTCCTCCTCTCCTCCTCTCATCTTCTCCTCCTCCTCTTCACTTTTCCTACTTTGTCCTTCTTCTTCTCCTCCTCTCCTCCTCTTCTTCTTTTCTCGCTTCTTTTCTTCAGAAAGTGGCGATTTTTCTACAGAAAACCCATATTTTGGAGCCGTGATGTGGAAAAATGGATAATAATTGATGCTATATAAAGTAAATCACTTTCTCCAATACATTGTGTATTCATAATCCACGTTTTGTGGGTCTTTTGTATCGAAAAATTGGTTTATGGCAAAATGTCCATCTGTTCGACAACCTGGCCGTCCGTCCGTCTACCTGTATCTATTTCTGCCCACCTCTGTCGATCCTTCCGTCTTACTTTCTCTATGACATTTTGCCTTTCTGTCTGTCATTCTGTTTTCCTCGCAGGGGGATCATTACCGCGTAAGCAGGCATGATTTTTGGTGGAGAGTTGTAGACGATCACCGGGACCCTCAGTTTCACGGCGGGACTTCCGTCGTTAGCAGAACGGTGAATGCGGAGAGAAGGCGATGCTAATGCTGGCTTTACACTAGCAATAGGTTTCCGCAACATCTTTCAGCAATTTGTTGCTGTTTCTTGCGGTCATCTTTACACTAGCAAGACCAAGACGGGGCAATATGTTGCCAGAAAGTTGGGAGGAAGATCTTTGCAACAAGATATTGCCGATCGTTTTACATTAGAACTTTATCTTGCCGTACTTGGTGATGCCACGAGGAAAATGGCGCGTCAACTCAAGTGAGGTTATATCTCACTCCGACATGGTTAGTAGAAGGGAGAAGATGTGAGTCGTGGTCGCAGTTATTGTGCTCAATGAAGAGGCAAAGAAACGACGTTTTGTGAAGACATGTGGCTGTATTTTAAGACGAAAGGGAAAGGGGCTTGTGCAAATTCGGTTCAGGAGCCTCAATATTTTTTCGTGGACTACGATTCACGTGGGTTCTAAGTAATTTTCTATTTATAAAAAGCGCAATTATTAATTCAGTAAAAAGTTTTAAAATGTCCTTTATATAATGTTGATGTATTATACATTAATCTTAAAATCTTAGATTAGGAATCTTGATAATTTTTAACATAACAAAATTAATAATTAGGGAGCATCTGTAGCTAAATCAAAATTTGAACCATTCGATAATCGACCATAAAGGATTTGTAATATTTATTACTTCATTTATTTTATTAAACTTTTTCACACACCCATTTTACGAAAAAAAATGATATAACAATTCAAAATAATACGTCTATGTACTACCTTAACCGTACTTCCAGCGCATCTGACCGTGGCCATCATTGGCTTCTTCCAGCAATATCTTGCTCAGACTTCAATCCAATTCTAGTCCCAGCAACAGCCGGCAATATCTTTCCGAGGATGGAAACACGGGTGTTTACATTACGATCGGAATATCTAGCAAGAAATATTGCCAACATCAGAAATATTTATTGCCGCAATGTTTACATTGGCAACTTTTCTTGCGAAATAATATTGCTCGCTATTTTCTTGCTAGTGTAAAGCCAGCTTAAGACCTCCGTGAAGTTGGCCGGAAAAAATCTGGGATTTTAACCAAACTTGGTATACTGTTTGCCCATTGTTTGCCCAGGTTTGCCCACCAAAAATTATAGTTTGCCCACCTACACAAAAAAAGTTACACACAAAAAAGTTTCGGGGAAAATCGATATTGATATAAAAATCAGGTATTTTAAATAATATAGTAAATCAATTGCCCAGGTTTGCCCACAAAAAAATTACGTTTGCCCACCAATAGAAAAAAATTAGACGCAAAAATCATTTTCGAACCAACTTAAGGTTGGCCGGAAAGAAATCTGAAAATTGAACCAAACTTCGCATATCGCATATCAATCATATTCCAGGTGTGCACATAAAACAAATTCACTTATCTATTTGCCTAATCAATTTTTATTTCGTTTATTTTCCTTCACTTCAGAATAACACATCAGTAATGAGAACTCTTTAAGTAATGAGAAATGGAATTCCAAGCAGAAGCGTTTATTCTTAGATGGCCCGGGAAGCGAATCCGAGCTTTTGCCCAGCTCTGCTAAGCGTTTGGCTAAAGCAACAATTATGATATTTTACATACTAATTCCTAATAGTGTATTATATTTTTTTCATGATTAATTTTAGTTTTCCCAGGCACAGAAATGAAATTAATAGCAGAAACATTTATTCTTAGATGGCCCGGGAAGCTAATCCGCGCCTATGTCCGGCTCTGCTAAGCGTTTGGCTAAAGCAACAATTATGATATTTTGCATACTGCATCCTAATAGTGTGTTATCGTTTGCACAGGATGAATTTTTGTTTGCCCAAGCACAGAAATGACATTCCAAGCAGAAACGTTGATTGTTAGATGGCCCGGGAAGATAATCCGCGCCTATGTCCAGTTCTGCTAAGCGTTTGGCTCAAGCAACAATTACGATATTTAGCAAACTGCATCCTAATAGTGTGCTATCGTTTGCCCAGCATGAATTTGCGTTTTCCCAGAAACAGAAATGAAATTATAAGCAGAAGCATTTATTCTTAGATAGCCCGGGGCTTAGATAGCCCCACTGCATTTAATTCCATTCTGCGCCTGGGCAAACGAAAGTTGTCACTGGGGAAACGAAAATACACTATTAAGAAATAGTATACTGAATATTATTATTGTTCCTTCAGCGTAAGTGGTAGCCAGGCCGATTATATGAACATAAGCGTAAGCCAGAGCCCCGATAAATAACCCTTCTGCCTTTAATTACATTTCTGTACTTAGGCAAACGAAAATTGTCACTGATCAAACGAAAATGCACTCTTAAGAAATAGTGTACTGAATATTATTATTGTTCCTTCAGTGTAAGTAGTATCCGGGCCGATTATATTAACAAATGCGTAACCCGGAGACACCGTTAAATAAACGCTTCTGCCTTTAATTTCATTTCTGTGCCTGGGCAAACGAAAATTGTCACTGATCAAACGAAAATACACTATTAAGAAATAGTATACTGAATATTATAATTGTTTTTACTGTTGCCTCTGGGTAAGTGGTAGCCAGGCCGATTATATGAACATAAGCGTAAGCCGGAGCCCCGTTAAATAAACGCTTCTGCCTTTAATTCCATTTCTGTGCCTAGGCAAACGAAAATTGTCTGTGGGCAAACGCAAATACTCTATTAGGAAATAGTAACCTGGGCAAACGATTTACTGAAATATTTAAAATATTTTTTATATTTAAAATATTTTTTGGTCAACTTGAATTTGCCGCGAAAATGTTTTTGCGTGTAAGTTTTTTGTGTGGGTAGGCAAACGAAAATTTCTGTTGGGAAACCTGGGGAAACAATGGGCAAACGATATACCAAGTTTGGTCGAAATCGTAGATTTTTCCGGTCAGCGTGAACTTGGCCCGAAAATTTGTTTTGCGTGTAACTTTTTTCTGGGGGTGGGCATACGAAAACTATTGGTGGGCAAACCTGGGCAAACGATGGGCAAAAGATATACCAAGTTTGGTTGAAATCCAAGATTTTTTTCGGCCAACTTCACGGAGGTGATGCTAAGCTCCGTGTGGCTCAGTTCGTCCAGTAACTCACTAGTTGAGCCTCTAGCGCGTCGACCTTTGACCGGGATTGGGCGAAGGACTTTCTTTGGAATGCTCCGGATCCCATATATAGAAGTCCAGACAAGGAACCCCCTGTCAAGTTGCCCAGGTTCCAGCAATACTCGCGTCGATGGCATAAAGGTGGTTGCAGAGAGGAGACGGAAAGAGGACCCCGAGCAACCCGGACCTTACTTCGGGTGGCCACCTGTTGGGCTTGGATTCGCCGTGGCAGTGACCCGATACTCTCGGCTTAGGGGAGGGACTTGTCCCGGCGCATGTGAGTAGAGCATTGTCTTGACTCCGGTACTAGCGTGGATAGCTAGGAGCTCTGAGCTGGCAATGCAGCCCGACCCAGGCATTGTATGTGGAGGTCGCCGCGAGGGTAAACTTTGGCCCATGTATACAGAACATGACGTCAAAGCGTTGAAGCAAACATTACGATCAGCTGATTGTGGGACGTGGGGCGTGGGTTGTGGTATAGCGTTACCGTATAGAGATTGTGAACTTTTAAAATTATATAAAGGAAGAATGGTACAATATTGTGTTGCGTATGGGTGTAAGGAGAAAGCAGGAAAAGGGACGTCCGTTTCTTTCTAAAGGAAAGTTCACCTAGATTGAAATAAATGCTCCGCATGAATTATCTCTATATGAATTAAACAATAATTAGTCATACTAAGGATCTATTGGATGAAGAAATTCTCGTAAATTAATATTTATTATTGAAATGTGTTTGCTAACTATACATTTCGATGCATTTCTTTGATAATTTGCAATTATTTTCTATCAAGAAATTTTCTGCTGATACTTTTTTATAGCTTTCTTACTGATGAGAAGTTGAAACAGCAGTGGATTGTGGCTTTGAGAAGAGAAAATTTCATTCCTTCCAAGCATTCACGATAGTGTTCGAAACACTTTTTGTCAGACTTTTTGATAAGGAGCTTCTTGGGTGTCCTACAAACTTATTAACAGGAAGAATATGGGAGGACTTAAAACATTCCATCTTCTGATGTTGTCTACATATGTCCAGCTGTTGAGCTTGAGTGTAGAATACAATTTGCTTCTAGCTCCATATTCTACTACCTTTAGCTACAAAGGAATAATTTTGGAAAGACTGCTTCCTTCTGCTCACAGAAGACTAAATTGCTTTGAAAGCGCGAGTGACTATATTCTAAGTGACAATTAATAAGCATAGGGCACAATTTATTAAAAGTATTGCTCTCGAATATGCAAAAATTCGTATTTATCATAAAGGAAATCTTCTCAATCATGAGATTTCTCACAAAATAGAAGTGTTCACACATAGTACATATTATTTAATCGTCAGTATTTTTTTACAATTCTCTCTCTCTCATGAGGTCTGCTTTAAATTACGTTAATATGAACTAGGTTTTTAATGCTTTTCTTTTTCCTATTTTCTACAATTTTGTTCAGTTGTAATTAGAAAAAGCCTTTCTAATATTTGTTAATTAGTACTAAAATTATTTTAACTTTTAATAGATATGTGTATTAAGATTAGTTCTCTTCATTCATTCAAACATTCTGAAAGCAAGAGTTCAAAATACTACATAAAGAAAGAATAAAGTTCTAATATAATGTTATATAATAAGAGTAGAAACGACAAACTTCATAAAAAATAGTGAAGTTGTATTTACAAAAAGTAAAATTTCTTTCAGCAGTACTTTTCGGCGTGGTTTACGGCCATTCAATGCACCAATATATCTAATGTACCCAGTTCAGTTTATTCACATGTTTTAGATTTCAAATGATTTTTTTGTCACTTATTACCTTCATCAAATAGAAATAGTAGTTTGTCATACATACATACATACACATATATATAATATATATATATATATATATATATATATATATATATATATATATATATATATTGGTGAATTAAAATGAGTCAATAATTTGATTTTAATAGTTGTTATATAATTCTGCAACAACAGATTTTCATGCAATCAAACGTTATTCAAAATCTGAATGGAAAATTTTAATAGATTAAGTGGATGGATGTTTAATTGTAATTTAAATAACAACAAATTAATGCATTTTATGTTGATTTTTAATTATTTTTTGACTTTAGGTTTTTTTACATTTTATAAGCTACATATTTATGAATTTTAGTGAAAATATCTTTCTTGTCACAATTGGGCAAACAGTTTGTGCATGTTTACGAAAAGTTTTTGTTGAATTAAATTGGATTTACTTGTTTTTTTTTGGTTAATATTTTGGCATGTAATATGGAAGGTAGATTTCTCAAGTACAAAGTATTGTTGTGAAAGATGGTCAGTGGTTGAAAGTTAAATTCAAATTAAAAAAGTTAACAAGAACTAATTGTCTTGATTTTTCAAAGAAAATTACATGTAAAGTACAGTGTTGGACAGAAAAAATAATGATAAAACATTTTAGAAAAGCAATACAAAACCATTGGAATCTCTCTGTAAGTGTGGGGAAATGGGAGTAAAGAATTTTCGAAAAACGATATAATAACATTAGAATATTTCTGCCGTGCTTTTTGGAACAAAAAGATTTACTCCTTTGTATCGTCGAAAACATAAGTCCTAATACCGATAAATCGATTGCATATATATCCACGCTGACTCTTATTTAAATATGTTATTATTTTTTGCGTGCTCAAAACAAATATTAGCTAGAAAAAGTAAATCAAAGACTTCCACACAATTTGTGAAAATCACAATGCGAAATGGGGCAACAAATGCTACATTTTTCTTGGCTAAAATACTCGTTTCCCATGTCTACTTAGGGTACGGTACCACAGCATTTCGACCCACAATCATGTGACCATCCAAGCTGAGATGTTTGCTTCGCCGCCTAGCATAGGGAGGGATATGGCATGCGCTGTCCATATAATACGTGGTCGAAGGGGTAAACTGCGTTCTGACGGGACCCAGATACCAGCCCGTCGACATAATTACACGCTTGCGGGTGGTGGGGATAGAGGCAAACGCCCAGGTGCCCACTCCGGGGTAAATCCCTCCTCTGCTGGTAGAACATAAGGTGCAAGGTAAATATAGTACAATTTCAACAACACTGTCACTCTTTCCGACTATCTGTGATCAAGTCTTGCAATTAAACCGTTCAGATGATATACTCCAAAATTAATAGGTTACGATAGGTAGAACAAAGGTTACGATTTAACAATGGAGCAATAACGATTTTCCTGTGGGGGGGTATTGGCGTAGTGACAAGCCGACTTCATGTTCAAGTTAAGACTCATGAAAGGTGTGGTAGTGTTGGTCGCAGAAGCAGTACATTTATGCTGGGTTTTAAATTATTTATAACTAATTCGATAAAAACATTGAATGACTTTCATTACCACACAAAATAATTAAAAACTATATACCTTTGTAAATTTGTTTCGTCGACTTCTGGGGAGAGATGAAGCGAAATGAGCCCCTTGAGTGCTATTAACAAATAAAATTTTCGAAAGAAACCATACGATTGCCGTAAACTAGAAACAAAACATGCGCTTGGCTGTCGCCGTCCAATTTCGCTGCCTCTCCCGCGCCGCCGGCCGTCAACCCCATAAGCCCCCATCGGCGGCGCGCGTGTCGCTGGAGCACCTCCCAAGCGCGCCGCGTCGATATCCAATTAAAGCGCTTCTCAGTGATCTTTGTAAATGGAAGCGCGCGTCGAGCGACTGGGTTCGCGACCAAAAGGCAATGGGAGCGGCGGCGGAGGGTCTGGAGGCAGTGATGGTAGAGATGGTGGTGATGGTTGTGGCTGGAGAATCGGGAGCTGAAGTTGCAGCTGATGGAGCTGGTGAAGCTGGAAGAGGCAGTGACGGTGGTAGAGTTGACTGTGTTCTTGGGGAGTTCGAGACGGCGGTGGCATAAACGGCGACGGCAACAGAAGCATCGGTGACAGAAGGGTGTGACAGCGAAGAGGGATTAGGGGGAGAGGGAGATCGTGTGTGGGGGCGGACCGGCGATACGAGGCGGGGGAGACATGGCGGGGCGAAACGATTGATTGATTTTCGTGTTTTCGGGTGCGTCAACTGCTTTGGTCATTAGTCCCGTAAGTGTAGTGCATGGTTGTTCTCGGTATATGGCGGTGATCTTCCCCCGCTGGATGGTGAGATCCAGCGCCGACCTACAGTCGGCTAGTGGGGTTTCCCCCTAACCAGGACACTCCCACCAGCGGGGCACCGCCCCAACCGGGACAAGCTCTAAGCTCCCGATCGGTATCCCGGAATATGTGGTAATGTAGTGCATGTTAGTGTAAGTGTGTGTGTGTAAGGGGAGAAGAGAGGACAAGGAAGAAGAAGGAAAGATCGCGCGCGGTCCGTGGCCGTTTGGTAGGGTACTGCTCCGGCATTCGCCTGGTGTTGATCGGAGAAACCACGGAAAACTACCGATCAGAGCAGCCGGCCGCTAGAATTCTCCAGACAGCGATTGAATTCGACCTAGCTGAAGGGGCGAAACGAGGCGGGGCGAGAAGAGGCGGGACGCGGTGGGACGAGGCGGGGCGAGGCGAGGTGGGATGAATCAAGGCCTGACGAACCGAGGCGGGAAGGAACAGCACGAGAGGGAGGGGCGAAACGAGGCCAGGCGATACGAGGCGGGCGAGACGAGTCAGTGCGAAACGAGACAGGGTGAGACGCAACGGCGAGAGACGAGGTAGGGCGAGGCGGGGCTAGACGAGGCGAAGTGAGGCAGGTAGGGCGGTCGGGGCGAGGGGATGGTGGATGGATGAAGGGCTATACGGGGTGGAGGTGGGGTGGTGGGAGGAGACACGTGGACAAGGGGCGGAGTGGGCGGGGGCAGGACGCAGTAGGGTAAGATGGGGAGGAGGCTGGGCCGTGGAGGGGTGAATTGAGGGCATTGCACGGGAGGGATGGAAGTGAGGAGGCTGGCTGGAAGGAGACGGAGGCAGGCGGACCCCAAGAGTGGTGATGGCGATGGGGGCAAGGAGGCGGCTTCGGGGAAGGAATAGGGACGCGACAGCGGGAAATTCAGGCGACAGTTCGTCGTGCTTGCGTTCCAGGCGACGACAGAGGTGAATTCAAGGACAGGGAGTGAAGATAAGAAAGTGGCAGAGACGCGAGGCAGATTAGTTCAGAGGCGAAATTAACAAGCCGTGCTGCTTCTCGTTAGTTGTAGTGAAGTGCGAAGAAAATATTCATTTCAATAAACTTGTTATATTTTCATGTATTTGTAAATTGTAAATAGAAATTGCTACTTTGTATCATCATAATAAGCTTGTTTAAAATGCTAGTGTTGTTTCAATTTTATGTAGATCAACCATTGAGCTAATTTAAGACTAATTTCAACCACTAAAAGCTTATTGGGAAAATTGGGAAAAATAATAATAAAGATTCTTCAAAATAATTACAGATAATCTATCGTTATGTCAACGCTCTCACGGCGTCGAAGTCATTAGAGGGTGGATAATTACTAGTAGATCCGGTATAACAGTGTTGGTATTAAAATCTATTTTAACAATTCGTTGAGACCGCATCCCAATTTTTCGACAAGAAATTTGCATGAACTATTCCTTCAATATTTGTGTTCATGGATGAAATTATTTAGTATTATTCTCATCCATACTTCGTTTATAAGAAAGTTATTCAATAAACTTTACAAATAGCGAGAAACGCTGAGTCGAGAGGCGGTTCAGTACCATAGAAGAAGCAATTTTATTGATATGAACGCTTCATGTGGATAGAACGCTGTAAAATTGCATAGGAAACTAGTAGTGCAACAGAATGGCACAGACTTTCTCCTAGTAAAGTTTTCAAATTTTCTTCGTGTGGACTGGTTTTACGGTGTTGCCCTATCCTCTTGCCAGCTGCCTTCCATTGTCGCCAAAAGTACATTTGATTGACACTTCCTCACATTTTCGGTTTCCTAAGAAGAGAACCGTAATATTTCTTTAAGAATGTGAAAGAAGGTTAAAATTTCGTCCTACATGACAAGTTTCATTAAGAAATTTAGAAGCCGTTTTTAAGAAAATGGCGTTCAAGCGTTACTGGAAAAAGCGAAATTTACTCTTTTTTTCACCAAAAATGTTTAACTTTTCGAAACTTCATTTGAAGTCATTTGATGCACTTCCATTCATAAATGGAATAGAGTACACACATCTTGTATCACATCTCTTGAAATATGCATATTTACGGCGTGAGAGATATTTCAAAAAAATTACATTTGTGTAGTTTTTGAAAAAAACTAAAAAATACACCAAAATTAATTTTAAGCCACAGGAAAGAGTGCAATTAGCACTATCCGTTGGAAAAACGTGAAGAAAAAATTTGGAGTCATTTTTTTGAAAATGGCGTTTGAGCGTTTCTGCAAATGAGAAATTTTTAGCTCGTTTCCACAGAAGACTGTTGAGTTTTTGAGAAACTTTATAGTACATTATATAATGCACATGTACTCATAAATATAATAAAGTAAAGAAATGGCCTCTAATATAAATATTACTGACGCACGGTGTGTAATTTCGGCCATCTAGGTGGACATAATTCAATTTTCCAAAGTACTCAAATGAATTAAGTTGGGTATTTGTTTGATTTTAGAATGTCCATAGTGTATGAATTGGAACAGGGAACAGCTAGGAATAAAATTAAGGAATGAAGGAAAAAGAGATTCTTCGAACATAGTGAAGGAACTTGTACTTGCTTCTCCTAATAGAGGCACAAAAATTAAGTAAGTTCGAAGATCGTTGCATCAGGAACCATCTTTACCCTCTCCAGAACAAGCACTCGCTCTAATGGTGAGTACGAATTTATCTACTCGGCAATATTTACGAATACGAGAGCAAGCCGAAAAAACAAATTGTAAGTTATATCCACCGTATTACAGAGTTAAGGAAGCAAAAGTCATGTGCTATCCAGGAGGAGTGAAAGTGACAGAAATATCGGCTGAGATACCTCTACAGTCAGTTATTTACCATACAATTCGTCGTTTGTGCGAAATCCAAGATATCAGAGAGAAATTTCAACTACAATATATGCTATTTTTGAAATTATTATAAAATGGGGTTGCGATGGTTCAGAGCAAAACAAATACAGACAAAAGTTCAGTGAAGAAAATTACACAGACGAAAATTTGTTTAGTGTGTCTATGGTGCCAATACAAATGCAGACTGTTGGTGGCGAAAATGTAATTTGGAAAAATTCCACACCGTCTTCAACTAAGTATTGTCGCCCTATAAAATGTATTTTTGCAAAAGAAACGTCAAGTGTAATTAACACTGAAGTAAGCAAAGTAGAACAACAGATAGGGTTATTAACTCCCACTACTATACAATTTCTCCATTCAGAAATTTCCATTACACCAAGAATGATTTTTTGCATGATGGATGGCAAAGTCTGCAATGCCGTTTCATCGTGTACTTCCACACAGACTTGCTACTTGTGCGGAGCGAAACCGACTGAAATGAACAATTTTGACTCTCTACGCAGAAAAAAAGTGAAGAAAGAATATCTCTGCTTCGGAATATCTCCTCTTCATTCCTGGATAAGGCTATTTGAATGTCTCCTGCACATTTCGTATCGTCTGGAAATTCAAACAAGTCATGTAAGAGGAACTGAAAATAAAGAAAGAGTAGCTCTAAGAAAGAAAAAAATCCAAGATAAATTTCGGCAGGAGTTAGGACTGTTGGTCGATATGCCTAAACCACAAAGTGGCAATACTAATGATGGAAATACTGCCCAAAAGTTCTTCAGAAATCCCGAGATATCTTCGGAAATAACTGGAATAAATCTGGACATAATAAAACGTTTTGGGTTCATATTGGAATGCCTAAGCAGTGGTGAAAAAACGAACTTCAATACTTTTCAAAAATTTATTTATGACACACGAGACCTAGATTTCCAACATTACCAGTGGTATCGCATGCCTGTAACTCTACATAAGATTCTCTTCCACGGAAGCGACATAGTTGATAGTTGCACATAGTTGATAGTCGCCTATTGGACAGCTGTCCAAAAACTGAAGAAGATAACAGGAAGTTCAGGGAACTATTTACAAGGAAAACATCAAGAAAAGACACAAAAACTGATCTCATGAACAGGCTTCTCATTACATCGGATCCATACATTGCAAGTCTACAGGTATCTCCAAAACCAAAAAAGAAGAAATACAATCAAGAAATTGTTAATTTGCTAGACATTGATCAACAAGACCCTGAAGAAGTACATGGCATCAACTCATCCAAGGATTCATGGGATGGCGACTGAACATACTACTAGCATGTAATAATTCTCTTTTACTCTAATTCTTTAATTTGTTTCCATTGTGGCTGATCTATATTTTTATTTTCTTCTTGAAAAACTAAAAATTACTATTGAAAATAATTAGTTACATTTATTTACTGTATATACATTATTTTAAGTTTTATTGGCGTTTTTCTGTGTCAAGTCGTGAAATGCGCGATTTTTTATTATTGCAAAAAAATTGTTGTAGTCAAAATATTTTAACAAAACTTGTTCCATGTATGAGAATTATCATTTATTTTCAATATATGTCAGCTAGAACAGAAAACAATCCATACTTTTGTAGTTTCTGAATTAAATCCACCTAGATTGCCAAAATTACACACTGTGTGACGTAATAAACATGTAAAAAACATACATCTTAGTAATTTTTTAAAAAACAAAGGAATGTTTTTATGGCGTTTATACAATCGAATAGGTTGCATTTGGTACTACACCTACCAAAAATTTAAAGAAAACATTTGAAGCTGTTTTTGAGAAACTTTTGAAAATGTCCAGGGAGCTTCATGTAAAGTACCCCCAAATTTTAAAGAATTTTTTCAAAACTTCAATTACAGCCAGATGGACAGGGTTTTTTCCACTTTGAAAATATTGTACGTGTAGTTTAGGCACTAGTAGTGTTGACAGACGGACACGCGGAGAGACGGACACGCGGACAGACGGACAGACATGGACGGACGGACGTTTTGAAAAAAAATTGACATCGGGGAACCCCAAGACGTGTATTTCCGTTGAAATCTCGAAATCGATTTTCCGCAGCAATACATACCTTCATTCTGAATACAAAGTACATTATCCATATACGTATACGAGAAAGAAAAAAAGAATAGGTCACAAATTTGTTGTAGAGCTTTCACGTCGAGTAGTAGAGGATGTACGACAAACCAGATAGATGCGGAAAGCGGCTAAACGCTTAGAACAAATAAGAGGGTCAAGAAAGTGATGTAAAGGGGCAGTAAGGGAACACTAGGGGGATAATGAGTCGAGGCCAAAAACGAAGATGGAGACCAGGGGAAGAAGGGCGCGACGAGGGCGTGCGACGAGGGCGTGCGACGAGGGCGTGCGACGAGGGCGTGCGACGAGGGCGTGCGACG